>JAMLFT010001305.1:0-31702 GCA_026544285.1 Pachyrhizus erosus
TAATAAAAAGACTAAAAAGAATATTAATTGAATTTGAAAGACTACAAATTTTAAATTTTTATTTGAAAGAAAAAAAAAATAATTTCTCTAATTTAAAAAATTAAAAATATAATTAAATCTAAAATTTAATTATATTATAATTTATATATTTATAAATATTTATTTATTATAAATTATAGATTTTAATTATATAAAATAAAACTTTATTAGTACATATGCTAAAATACAAATTAATTATTTAAATTTCCTATCCAAGTATCCAGCTTGGAGAGAGTTTTGGTTTATCAAGAAGAGACACATAACACTATTTTACTTTTTATCCATAAACTCACCTTTTTCTAAAAGTTGGTCGCAAATATATAATTTAAAGAACCATATATATCATTTGAGGCACAAATAAGACATGATACAGTTAGTAACCTATAACATTAACATAAAAACATAAAATATTTAATTATATGAGACAATCAACATATTATAATTATCATGAGTATCAATATGATATGATACAATAATTTAATCTGTTGAGATTTTTAATATTTTAGTGGATTAGTTTTTAATTCATAATTTTTTTAATTTATAAAAAATATTATTAACGAATAAAATAATATTTTTAAAATTATTTAATGAGATTAAAGATCATACATTAATAATAAGAAATAATTATGTATTATTAGTTAATAAAAAAAATTACTGTTTGTATGTATGATTTTTAGGTTAATTATTATAAAAATTAATAAATTTATTATATATGTAAAGACGAAACTAAGGTTAGATGAAAAAGGGACAATCGCGCCTTCACCTTCTCACCCCCCACCCCGAAATGCAAAAAATGTTTTTAATGCATACACTAATTTTACATATCTGTCCCCTTATAAATTCTGCTTCTTTTTTACTGATATGCAACCCTCATTCTTTTACTCCATGTCCTGATATACATGTTGCTTTTAGATTTACAAAATAATAATGTTAGTTATGATACACTTTGTAATATTATGCTTAGTCAAAATTAACTCAAAACACATAATTAATTCTTATCTACTAAAAATGTTTAGTGTGCTACATAAGAAGTTATCTAGAGTAATATCAAATATAATATTTTTCTGTTCTTTTATTTCAATTTCGAGTTTGTTTTCTCTCAAACACTACTTCCTTTTTCTGCTTTCAAAGACATTAAAATATTATGAGTAAAGTAAGTTAAACAACTAATTTTCTTTTTTAATTTATCATCGTATGATTTTATTCTCATATTAAGATTTAGTTGTTTAGATATCTCGTATTAATTGTTTGCTCCCAAACAATTTTACATTATCACTGTATTGTTTATTTTCTCTTATTTGATTATGTCAATATTTTGAAGTAGATGGTCATCTTTTATATACAGCCAAGCCATTGTGTCTGAAACCCGTGAATTGTTCATATGTGTAAGCAAATTATTATGGTTAGAGGTTAAATCATGGGCCCCCCATTGGGTTGGGTTTATAATAATTTTGGTCCTACATTGTAATTATAGAATGCCCCAAGAAAAAAAAATGCCATAAGGATTTAGGGCCCAAAAAAAGTGAAGCTAATAGGAAGCTAGGTCCTCGAGGATGACATTCAGAGCAAATTGCTTTTAGTGACCAAAATGCACACAGTGAACAGTGCATATCATCATAATAGATCAATGAATGGTGACTCCTCGCCACTATGGCCTAACTTCTTCATATCTAAAGTGATTTTGTGTATCCACCATTAGTGTGCTCGATAAAATCTCTATCACACAATTCCAACACAACATATTTCTAGTAGATGTTTTTCTTGTCATTCTTGTAATAAGTAATAAGCAAATGCTAACTATATTTGGTTTAGGAAAAAAAAGGTAAAAGAAAAAAAAAGAAGTAAAACGTATGATATTTTTTAAATTGTTTCATAAACGAAAAAAAAGATACATTTTTCTTTTCACTTGTTTTGTTGTTGAAAAATAAAAGAAAAGAAAAATATATGTATGTAAAATGATATAAATATTTAAATTAAAAAATAAAATGTGATATAAACAAGAGTATTTTTGTTATTGTATGAAAACTAAACTGAGGCTTCATCAAATTCTTTCTTTTCTTTGTCCCTTACTATTAAATGAAGGGGGGTTAGTTTTTATTTTTTACTTTTACTTTTTTTTCTTCTCAATTATTCCTTCGTATTCAGTCAAAACAAACAAAGTATTACGATACTAGTTGTCAAATCAAAAGAAAAAGTCTTCTAAAAAAATGTTATTGAAGTGTTTCCATCATAATTTCAAATACATTTTTAGTACAAAGTTTAATTTTTTATTTTTAATTAATCGATTGATGTCTTAGAATGCTGATTAATAAGACTCTAAATATTAATGAAAGAGCTTAAACGATTTCCTATCGTTATTTAACTTTTTAGCTAACTTTTTAACAATAACAAGTGCATTATGTGTAATTAATTTATATTATTGCATACACAAATATGAATATACTTTATAATTTTTAGTACTGTTTTCATTAGTTTTAAGTCCTTTCACAAGGCTTTAATCGTTTATTCTTTCTAATATTATCGAGAAAAATTAAAAGAACAAAATAGGCCCACCTAATTAACTGGAAAGCTAGCATGTCTTCATAACGGGAAAAAAATGTGTGTATGCATACTCTATTAAAATTATCTTAACATTATATATACCGATAGATATCATGAAAAAAAAAAATATAATATATAAAAAAAGCCGTTTGGTGTTGCTTGTTATTGAATTATATTTGTGCCATTATAATCATCACAGACAATTGAACTTTCTAACAGCAAAATAAGTCAAATGCTAAACCTGAATCTGCAGTAAATCAGAGGAGACAGAGGATAAAATATGACAAATTCATATTTCTTTAACGGTCGGTTTTGCTGAAAGAAAAGAAAAGCAGTGAATAGAATGAAATAAAATAAAAAAAGAAATATTTAAAGCAAGCAAAGGTAAATGCCAAAACCTTGGATTGTGCAATGTAAGGCAATGCATTCTGAAAATTAATGTTTGGCGGTGAAATTTATAGGAACTGTATCTTGTCGGAGACACAAATTGAAGTTTGAACTATTATCACTTTGTATGGGATTTGATAATTAAGTGCCAGAAAAATAATTTGTTGCGTTTCAAAGTCATTGCCTTGCATGTCAGAGAAAAATCCATAAATCAGTGTAAACATAGATATGAATAGATGATGTGTGTCAAAGTCATTAAAGATGCCTGTCCCCAATCTTTGAACAATGTGGTTCCAATTACCAATGATGATATATCATATCATATCATATCATCTGTTCTCTGTTCCCCTTCCCCTTCCACTCCATGTGATAAATTCATTGATTAAAGGTTCTTGTGAAGATTCTGGTTAAAGAATTTGTAATATTTTTTTATTGTTATAAATTATATTAAGATGTACTCAAATGAAGGGCTAGGAATAGATACAAGTTTTGATAAACAAAATTTAAGGCTTGAGCCTAGCTCATTTGGGATGGAATCAGATAACTTTGCTAGAAAGACAAAAATTTAACACAATTCAATAATGATCTATATTTTAATATAAATTAATTTATGTATTAAATTAAAAGCAAACATATAAATGAAAAAATTATATTTAAAAGCAATTAAAATAATTCACATTGTAATAATAAATTAACGTAATTAAAAACAATTAATGTCAATTGCTAAAATTGTATAACAGATAAAATAATTATTATTGTTATAATTAATATAAAAAATAAAATAATTTATATAACTATTAAGTATAATTAAAAATAATTAACGTAATTATAACTAAAATTAATATGAATAATTAAAAATTATAGTAACCGTTTCTTTTTTTTTTCTTCCTTTAAGACATATTTCACACTAAATATGAACACTTTTTAAGTGTGAATTTGAATTTTATTTCATCACGTTGTTATGAGCTAGTCCCTTTCATTTATAATAATTTGGTTGATACAATTATAACTATTAGTGTATATTTTACCTACCTAATTTAAAATTATTGTTATAAAAAATTCATAAAATAAAATCAAAAGAAGCATCAAGGTAAAGAAGAAAAAAAGAGTGGCTTGTAATGTGATTTACACCTTATACATTTTTAATTGAAATAGATGTAGCAAGTGGTAAAAAACTAAAAAGAGTTGTGTACAAGTATAAATGGAAGGCAAAATTAGAATTTAGAGTGGGTGGGTGAGGGTGGGGGTATATATTATTAAAATTGATGTAAAAGGAATTTTATCAATTGAGGGGTTCGATTATTTGCATGACATGGTTTTGTGCATGTAGCATGTTACGATGTTATTTGTCATGAATTTTATTTTTAGACTTTACTTAACTTATTTAAAAATTTAGTTTAATTTGCTAGATTATTTAAAATCTTATTCTTATTAAAGTTTTTTTTTTTTATAAATCTTACTTCTCTCTGTGTGAGTTAATAGACTCATAAATTAATGTGATAAAACTTTATCTAAATTATAATCTATAAAATTTAAAATTATTGATATTGAAAACATGAGATAAAGATAAAAATAGATAGGTTAAGTTTTATAAAAGTCAAATCTAACATGTTTATTTTATATAAATTCATTTTTAATGTCTAATTTGAGTTTCATGATCATTTATTTAAAAATTTATTTTATAATAGTCTCTAAAAGCAAGATATAATTTTTTTTTTAAATTTAACTCTTTAAATAGATCAACATGTTTAATATTTAAAACATAAATAAAAATATGATTTTAATATATTAAAATAAATTTACTATAATAATATTAAAAAATATTATTTATATTCACTTAAATAACTTATCCATTTAAATTTAAAAATATTTTTAAATAACCTGAACTCTTCCTTTTTTAATTAAATAGAATTTTATAAAAATTCATAATTAATTTATTTTTTAAAAAAACTTAGTTCGACCTATACCTGATGTAGCTTAGGCTATAAACGTTTATCGAATGACTTGACTTATTTTTATTTTTATCTTTATAAAATGTATTAATAGTTTTTAATAAAAATATTTCACTTTGAATTCTACAATTAGTATTTGTAACGTTGATGGTTAATTTTTATTTATCTTAACTAAAGACAAAGAATATATAATTTTTTTTATATAGATTAAGAAAAATAGTTATTCTGAATTCTTAATATTTATTAAGAAACAATTTTATTAAAATATATTTACATTTTTTTATTAATTTTAATAAATATATTATTAAATTTTTTAAAACAATAGTATTTATTACATGACAAAATTAAAATAAATGTTTTAATATTTCAATAAAAATTAAAAATACAAGTTAATATGAATTTTTTAAAATATTAAAATATCATTGTTTTGGAACCAAAAAATATAATATAATAAAATACAAAATGTGATAACCAGATCCAGGCAGAGACACAGCAGATGTGGAAAGTAAAAGATAATTAAGCATTTCACCGAAACTACTTTTCTCCATTGAATTATATGAATCAACTCTTTCGCTTGTGTTGTGTTTATCAACCTCATCAATCCACTCGGTATTCATATTACTATTCAGTAATGTACGATACCACGAAGCAGATCGTTTGTATTGTGAACACAAGCTAAGGTTGTCGTACAGAAAAACAAAATGTCTAAAAAGTTGCATATACAAAAAAGTTGAATCACTTTTTTCCCCAGAAGTAGATACAGTTGGCATGCATTATTTTCCTTTATTACTATGTAATATATGATATAATAATTTGGGGTGGCGTGTTCCTGAATCATTAAGCTCAGCATCGCGAACCCTTTCTGCATCTAAGTGATCCAGCTGATGCTGTTATTGAACTGACAAGGGAAGATGATTTTGCTGCCAAACTGGATGCTCTTGCATAGCTTGAAGATGCCCCTGCTCCTGATGCCGTAAAAAATGCACCGTTTAGCATCAAATCTCCACTTGACCTCCAATTCCAATTCTTCCACTTGCTCTGTCGTGCATTCTCCCGCTTTGTTACCTGAAATTAGTTATTAAGTTCCATTCTTAATTACCGCCAAATGTAATAATAATATCTATCTAAATTCTAAAACCAATTATATACCAATCCACAAAGTGTTACTTTATAAAGTATGCTATAATTTAAAGTCAACAGAGGAAAATTTTGTTTTTCTCCAACTAACCTCCTTGAAGGTATTGTCATTGGGAGCAAGAAATCTATTTCCTTGGCTATTGATAGTTGGGGCAGCACTCCCCCCTATGGCATACATTTTCCATTGGGTGTAGTCATTGTTCACCACATGGAAGTATCCATGCCTGCATCTGAAATGTAGACATGTACAAATTAATTAAGAGCTTGTTTGAATTCACGTTCGACGATCCAAAATCATACTGAAACACTAGTTAATAAGGTTTTAGGTAAACACACTGGATGATCCAGACTTGTATATGAATAAGGTTTCAAATTATGGTTGCAGTCACAGTTTTATCGTGTTAAATTGCGAATAAACGTGGCTGATACAACCACAATTGTGGACACGTTGCAGCTGCGAACACTTTAAAAAAACCATTGTAACCAAAATCAAGGTCACATACCATTTTTTAAAACCTTGGCCATAGTTATAGCTAAGTAGCTACCCTAATAAAGTATCCTGTGATTTAAATAAAGATCTTTCTTACCTTGGCATTCTCTGCACTAGCCCTTCTCCAAAATGGTTAAAGGCAATGGTGACTTGCATGTTTTTGTCCCTAGTGAAAGTATCACTGTGGCCCAAAAGCATGACCTTGTTATGGTGGGTCAAGTAATTGTTGGATATGGTGATGGCTGTGGATCCATGGATGGCATCAATTAGCCCATCACGGCAATTGGAGAGAGAGCAGTGGTCCACCCAAACATGACTCCCACCAAAGATTGACACTCCATCACCATCCGAGAGAGTCCTCCACCCATAGTGTGTAGGGGAATCCCTCACATAGGCATTCCCTCCTTGTTTGCAGTCATGGATGTTAATCCCATGAATGATAATGTTGGTCACATACTGAATAGTAATGCAAGGGCCGCCAGAAATGTGCACACTTGCTCCTCTACCATCAATTGTCTTGAAAGAATTCATCATAAGCTCTTGCTTGAGCTTGATCACCATGTCACGCTTGAATATGATCCACAATGGCTCCTCTTGGATCACACCATATCTAAGTGTTCCTGGCTTGGGGTTCACAGGGTGATCACCAGGGTCAGTCACCACATATATTTTACCATCCCTCCCTCCAATGGCATGCTTACCAAACCCAATGGCACAATCTGCTAAACGCTTCCGGTTCTTTTCCCAATTGGGGTCACATCTCCAACAATCATCAATGGGGTTCCCCGTCCCACAAGAAAGAAATGCTAAGTTTCTCCTTGAGGCATTAATGCTCCTGAAATAAAAAAGAGGACACCGGGTTTGTTACCCTTTCAGTATGATGCTCAAATAAATATGTGAGTACATATATGCAGTCTTAAAAAATGTTGATAATGAGAAAAAAAGCTTGTTTCCTACTTTTGTACATCTTCGACCACTAACTCAGGATCTTGAAGTGGGGAAGAGCAAATGCAGGAAGGTAAAATAAGTAAAAAGAGTAACATGAATGAGAGTGGAATTGGAATTTCCATAACGGCTTGATCTGCCCTTAGAATCAGAAACTGAAGCGGAGTAGTACTAGTAAGCAAGGAGATAAAGGAATAGTATGCTAGCTTGTGAAGAAATGCAAGGACATTGTAGAATATATATAGGGAACAAACTGGAAAACTAAAAATTAAAATAAAATAAATATTTGGTGAGATTTCCATGATTTAGGTAATCATATTATTAGTATTCTGCTAACTATTTAAGTAAGCTCCCTAATTCTCTGTAACCTGTATTTCTAAACTCTAAGTTTTAAGATCCCCAGGACCACCTCATTGTTTAATGTTTAGTAAAAAATACTCAATTTGTCACACAGTGCGTTAGTCCTACGTCTAATCCACTATTCGAAATTAAGTGTTTTAGAATGTTGTTTCAAAGTTTAATCACCAATTAACTGTGCGCCGACAGTTACACTTGTATAGATGAAATCTTTGTCGGTAATTTGGTTTCTATGCAGTGAGCTACTCTATTAGTTACAGCAAGCAGACCCCACTTCTACTCATGATCATTTTCAGCTGCATCTGATGTCGCTATGGCCGTTGAAGTAGGTTTCTACTTTCTACACATTGCATAATAAATTAACATCATTAATGACGGGTCATTCCCTTACCAATATCCACGTATTTTATACATATCCGTCCACACCTATTCCTGTTCCATTTTCCTTTGGTGACTTTTCTCCCTCCTGCAATTCAACTCTTCCATGTTCTATATAGATATTTTGTTTAGATTGTATTTCTCAAGAATAATTAATATTATGCTTGCAATTCTTCCAATCTTAGGTACTATATTAAGCTTTATCAAATGCAAAATGTGCATTTATTTCTGTGCCATGATCCATGAGCAGTAGGCAAAAGACTAGACACCTTACCTTATCTAGCAAAGTGATGGGATCAGGAAGGATAGAATGGGATTTAATTGAGACAATCATAAATTTTTCACAAGGAAGAAAATGATGCACACTAGATGATCTGACCAGAACACATGCATAAGCGTGAACTGCGCAGGGAAATGAAATGTGCTGAAAAATGGAATCTAGCTGAATTTTTTTTCCTTCTTGCTTCTGACCTTCCGTTATCAGACTACTGTTCCTTTTAATATTTCCTGTCAATAACAAATAAGTTTCATATTGATCTATGAAAAATTTAACATCAAACACCTCAATCTTTAAACGAGAGATGTTAATTTTTTTTCACAAAGTCAACATAATAGATATATTACAATGAAATGTTTGCATTCTCAAATAAACGATATTTACTCATAAAAGGGATAGATAACAGTAAATTAAAAGAGGTATAACACACTAACACTTAAGAGGACACATGGGAGGACCGTACCATCCGTGAATGTGGTGACATGCAGCATTATGCATGTTCGCCCATGTGGACTGTGTTTACTTTTGATACTTCTCTGAGTGGGGCCTACTGCTTCAGTGTGAAATCCCTGCCCCTCATCCCAGACTCAGATGAGCTTCCACAAATTGGGCCAAAATAACCCATTCTGGAGTTTGGGTGGGAAACATTTTCGGCAAAACTGACCAATACCAGCAAGATTCCAATTGGGTGATGGACAACGAAGCTCAGCCTTAAATGCTACATCCATTCATGGCTCAAATAAATTATTAAAGAAGAAAAGGGGTGCTATATCCATCCCTCTCCTCATCCACTTCAATTCCAAAGTGTGATTTGATTTGTGGCAAGTGCACCGTGCCACATGCTACAGTTTTTTACAATAAAATAAAATGATGTGGTGTGGTTAAAATATGATAATTACTATGATTTAGATGAATTTCAAAATTGGAAAGTATGAGGTTGCTTATGATCATCGTTATCGAAAATATTTGTTTTCCAGTTACATTATAGTATATTGGCTTCTATCACGTTAACAGAAATATCACATTGTTTAGTTCTGTTCAAGTAACTGACTTAAAATTAGTTGATTTTTGCAAACAGGCTGTTGCTTTCATATGTGCATGATTGCATGCATAAGTACGAGGAAGGTATCTTACGGAAAGGTTTTCTCCTGTCATACGCTAAATGTTCATCAATCTGACGAGGATGTGTTTCATTCAGTCAAGTCAAGAAAAGAGCAATTTGATTATTAACTTGCATGATTGGATTATATATAAGCAAATGTATTCGTGACTTCGTGTAATAGTATAAATAAAGATGTGAGTTTGTCATAATATATTAATATAGGGAATAATAATGCATGTGATCCAGATTTAAATTTTTTGGGATGGTTGAGTATATTGATATTGGTTTGGTGACAATACTTTACTCTCTGTGTCTGCGTCTCTCTTCTAAACTAAAAAAACAAAAAAACAATTGCAATTAATGCTCTCATAAGTCTTGCCTTTGTACAAAAGCAAATGCAATTATACATAAGGAAAACTGGAGGTAGTTGGTTTTAGTTTCTTATACAAATCATGTGCTTTAGATGCAGATGACGAGCGTAGTTTTGATAACATGAATCAATTAACAAAAGGAAAAATATGTTATTGATTCAAAGGATTAATGGGGTCGTATAGCACCGTACCCAAGACGTGTACATCTTCGTGAAGAGTTTTGTCAAAACGTGCATGTGATGGCATTATTAGATATGGATTAGGATATATAACTCATATAACTTATCATGAGCAAACCATGTGCGTAGCTAGCTACCATTCCCATTGGCCATTATGCTACCAAAATCCTATATATATATATATTCATTCTTTTGTAGTGGCACAACTGTTACTATAGTTAATGAGCAATCATGGCATCGTGCATGTCCTCACTCTGCGTACATTTCAATATTCCCATTGATGAACGATGGTCAATATGAATATTGTAGAGGCTCCGCAATCTTGTTTATTTTCTGTTTTTTTAGGACAAATAAGCTTCTTATAAATTAAATTTACAACTTTTTGAAAGATTTTAAGTTGGTAAGCAATAATTTTTGTTTGAACAAATATTTCAGAGATAAAGCTTACTTTATCTTATACTATTTTTATTTTATGAAATATTTTAGGTATGCTTTTCCACTGATATGCCTGCCAGATATCACACGGCTTTTATGGTGAAATGATTAATGATATCGGGTGATCCAAAGTAAGCAATTATGGCACATTGAGCTTAAATTAAAGTAAACAAATCCATGATTAATTATTAGATCATATTAATATGAAATAATATTTTTGGATAAAACATGATATTTTCAAAATTATGCTACTCAGATTATTCCTTTTGTTTTCCAGGACGGTTGGCATATAACCAAAAACAATATATAAAGGAATATCTTAATCTATAAATATCACTAAGGAAGCATATATAAGCTAATGGAGGGGATATCCACGAATCAATCTAATTAGGGATTAATGTTTTGTTCATTTGTGACTTTCTTTCTTTTTGTTTTATCATTGTTTTTAGCTTTACCAGAGTTATCTGGTTTTTCCTGTGGAATTTAATGCGAGCATATTTATCAATTAATACCGATGTTGCTTGTGAACTATATAACATAAACTAACTGACTTGCTTCATGTCAGAGATAAATAAATAAATACAAATTGACTTGTCGAACATATATTACTTTAACAAAAAGTAATTTGTGCTAAAAAAATCATGCGAATAGAAAACTAAACTTCTCTTTAATGATTGGATCATGTGCTGGGCAATGCAAGTAATTAACATTAGCATGTTCTCTCGTTCAATGCAAAGCTTCAAAAGTGCATTATCAAAGAATACATACATACCCCAACGATGTCCTAATTCCCGATAAAGAAGCTCTTTTTGTGGGCTTGAGACTAGTGAGATTGCACATATATCTAATTATTAAAAGGTAAATTATGTTTATACAATTTTATCATATAAAAGTTATACAGCAGAAATATAGATGAAAACAAGTGTGAGAAAAGATGGTTGAAGTGATAGAGACTGGAGAGATATGGAAAAATAATATTATAAATATTATTAAAAAAATAATTCTATGACTAGCATAATTCTTATTAAAACTTAATTGTTGTCCTAGATAAACTTTATTTTATTTTATTTAAAAAAAAGTAGTATTATGCTACTATGGTACTGCTGTACGTAGTGTAGAGATTGCATTGTCTACGATGCGGTATTTCATTGAACAGTGAAGCCCGAGAAGGAAAATGGGGAGAATAAAGACTGGGGCTATCTGCCTCTTTATTGGGCCTGAACTTTTGTTGGTTGAACGAGGGAAGAAATTAAGAATAACCCAATTATAACCTGTTTTTTCAAAAGAAAAAACAGACTAAATTCTCCCCTTCTTAAAATCATAAGTTTAGGGAATGTTTGAATTGGTTGTCTATTTTTTATTTTTTTATTTTTAAATAAAATTATTAAAACAAAATACGTCTAATAAAATTGAAATTGAAATAATTTTTAATTTAATTTTTAAAAAAATTATATTTACTTTTAAAATCAAGAATTTTTTTATAAATTTAATTTTTAATTTTAAAAAAATATAAACTCCCTATATTTAACAATGACCCTTTCTGTTGTTATTAATGCTCTTATCAACATCGATATCTCCATCATTAATATTGCATCGCCATTATTATCACTGATATCATGACCTTCATTAACATTATCGTTACTATAATTTTTACCACCACCACTAACATTATTATTATTATGACTGATACTACCACTATTAGAATCACTATTAACACTAGTATTATTACCACATACATTATTATTGCTAGTTTTATTGGAATCACTAGTAATACTAATAAATTATAATTATATATTATTTTAATTATTTGTATAAAATTAAATAATTATAAATATATAATTAAGGAATTTTTATTTATATATATTTTAAGTATATATTATGTCAATTTAATATATATTAATAGAATGTTAAATCAATTAATACTAATATTAAATTTTGTAATTATGCTATATATACCATAAAAACTTTTAGGTTAACGTAAAATTTTGAAATCAAATTATCTAGTAAAAATGATCGAATAGTATAATTGATGTAATATACATCCAGGGACGGAGCTATTTGGTGCCTTGGGGGTACCTTGGCCCCAACTTTTTTTTTTTTTTTTTCTAATTTATTATTGTTAATATATAATATTTTAATATTAATTAATTATTTTAAGAATACAATTGTAAAATAGTAGTATTAAGTATTGATTATTTATTTTTATCTTTATAAAATATTTTATTATCTTTTTATAGTATTTATTGTGAAGGTAATAAGATTTTTTTTCCTTTTTTTAGAAAAAAATATTATTTTCCTTTCTATAGTATTTATTATAGAGTTAATTAGATTTTTTCTTTTTAGATAAAATATTTTAGTATTATTAATTTCTTTTTTTAACAGTCTTTTCTTTTCTATAATTTATTGTTGTTATTTTAAATACTACTATAAATGATTGTATTAACAATCAAATAACTTTATTAGTTTTTCTTTTATATTAATTTGATTATAATTGATTTAAGATCCAAAGTTATTTGTTATTAACCTTTGCTAATGAGGTGAAGTTGGTAACATATTACACAAGAAATAGACAACTTGAAAATTTTAATACATGCTAATAAATCTTCTATTTCTCTCTCTGTTTTTCTCACATTTGTTAACAAGACTCATGTGTTTCTAACTTTGAATGTATACGTTGAAACACATCATAAACATTAGGAAAGCAAAACAAATACTAGGTTGTATCAAACACTTGCTAAAATTTACTTTCTAATGACACGACACAGTATTTTTCTTATTTTCTAATAATTTAAAAGCATATTTTTTAATATTTGTTGGTTATTATTATTATAAAAGATATCAGATGGAGTAGAATGATTCATTTTGATTTCGCATATTCATAGAGTTAAATGATTTTTTAAAAAAATTATAATTAATATAGATAACATTTTTAATATAAATTCATGAAGATTTTTTATATACAATCACAAAAGTCATTATGAGATTTTTTTTATAACACATAAAACTGAATATTAACATTAATAATTATAAGCCTTTAAAAATATCTAATTTTCTTATATATAAAATATATTTTTATCTCCTATCATATATCTGTTTCAGTCCCTGTGTATAGCAGTGTAATTTGATGCACTCTCTCTTTTTATTATTAGTGAAATAATACATAAAAATATTAATATATTATTATAGGTAATTTTATCTTTTAAATATGTGATTAGTAAGGTCGTATGAAAAATAAAAAATGAAGGATGAACATCGATCCAGCTGTACGTAGAAGAAAGGGTGAAGCAACAAATATTTGTGACGGTTGAAGAATGCGTGTCGAGTCCTGTCCTACAGTGGTGGACAAAGAAACAGAGTATTGTCACTTGTCACCAACAAAGAAACACTAGCAATCATACATTAATCAAAATCAAACCATATCAGTTTATAAAAGAACTTGCATTCTACTCATGAGATAAGGTCAGCAAAGCAAACTGTGTTTTTTAATGAACGATAAAAGGTTGTTCAATCAACTTAGAAAATCCTCGGAACCAAATAAAATGCGACCTTGTAGGTAAAAACATTATGCATTATAATTATGACGTGCCGCTAGGCATGCTCGATCAGTCTCAAATTTGTCTCCTCTTCCGCAACCCATCATAAATTCATCATTCATAGTTTCATTTACCCATATAAGCTGTTTATGCATTTACATCAAATCCCCCTTTTTCGAACGTACTAATATATATGATATTCTAATTTATGCTTTCCATGGCCATGAGTTCAGAATGTTGTACACGTTCTAAGATCATGCTTATGGACTACAGTCGCACCATCTGTACGAAACATATTTTTAGCGCGTAAAAGAATGCTTGCTGCTAGCACTGCACGATGATGTCAACGATTCATTAGAAGTTACTTTGTTAACATCTAGGACTTCACCCAAATGCAATGTATAGCGGGTTTAAGAACTTATTGATAGTAAAAGAATCACGCTTGACATTAAAAGCTGCTATAATTATTAGCTTCTTAAAATCACATCCAATATGTAAAAAAAAACATTCAAGATTCATTTAAGAATGCGATAAACAGCGAGGCATAAATGAAAAACAGAATAAGAAATGCAGGCATGTTACAAATAAAATGACTCAGTGAAATCCAATGAAAAATACGTCATATACTCGTGAAATGCCGTATACATAAGTATTTAATAAGCCACATGCACTTGATGTCGTTATCATATTATGGGTTTCCAAATTGAAAGTATAACAGGCGGATAGGGGCATAGGGCAGTTAAATTTTTTTATTAAACAGGATAGTGGTTAACCAGAACTTTAGTACAATTCAACAAAACTAAAGAAATTGTAGCGCACCAGCAACGTCCCCCTAAAATGCGTGTGCTGAACACACAATGCAGAGAATTGCGTCAACAAATGGAACATTGCATTCAAAAGCTTCACTTTGCTGGAGTAGAAACCATATCGTAAAGCAGACTAGAACTTCAACGACTTAAAGCACTAAAATACTGTATGCTTGAATTCTAAAAACTAGTGTTTCAAAGAAAATATACCTTCCGTCAGGAATGACTTAAATAAACTCGCATTGAACCTGATAATTTTAAAACGTCAAAACTAGTACAAGTAAATAGCTAAAAGTATCACGACAAAATATAACATCCCACTATTTATTCCTGAGAAAAAACGCATTATGGATATTCTCCGTTCACGGTATCTCCGCAGTATACAAACCCAGGCCAGGATTTATTGAACCATTAGTGACAAACAAAAATAGTCTCAAAGATGACAAGCTGACTATAAAGGGTATTGTGAAACATCTGTTCTAATGGAATTCGTCCATCTTTGTCAGTGAAAATTGATGAAAACAGTATAATACAAACTAAAACTATATGGCTGTAAAATCAGCCATCAAATCCAACCACTCCCTCAGCCAATATAGAAACCTTGAATCTCATTCATTCCACCATGTCTGTGGCAATGTACAATGTTCACCAGGCAGACCCCAAATTGCAAAGGAGGCTGCGTTTCCAATATGGCATATAGATGGCAACTGGGCCAGTCAATCTCCAAGCAGATCAATCTCTTTTAGTTGGTCAATCCTTTGTCTCTTCTGCAGGAGGTTGTTCGTTTGTGGTGGTTGTAGTTGTTAATACTTCTCTTGATTCCTGTAAAATTATGGATTAAACAGAGAGAATTGTACAATTTGAGGTTATTATTTTTATGCTGATAGTAAAAGAAGGGTTATTCTCAGAACCAGAGAAACAATATAAAAGAAAAAACAAAAAACAAAAAAAACACAACTTATTGTCCACTGACTTTGTATCAATAAATCATAACTCAATACTAGCAAAATCATATTGCACACTATAATTTAGTGTCAGCTCCATTATTTGAAAATCCAAATATTGATTCTGTATGTAAAATCATATATTTCTTTTTATTTTGTTTCGTATATATACATCTTAAATATATGCCACAAAATCAAAGGAGACAATTTTTGTTGTCCATTTACTCCTCCAGATATGGAGAAAAGAATGCGGAGATTGTTCATTAAATTTTTTGAAATAAAATGAATTGTTCATGGTGGGATGCTGAAGGGCTATGGGGGGAAGAGGAGTAAATTTGGGGAAGGTGTGGGAAAATGCAGAGTTTTCAATTTTTTAATTTAACAAAAAGGAATTTACTTAAATGCCCCTTAAGCGAGGTTGTTGCATTTAAATGAAATCCAGGTTTTTCGTCAATAAATTTTGGTGTGCAATGCTAGTATACTCCAACTAAAAGAGGTTGGAGTATATTAGCAAACTCAGTTTTAATATATTTTTATAGTTATGTAAATTTTATACAAGAATTATTAAAAAATTGAATTTATTGTTTTTAATAAAATTTACATGAAATTCACCCAATAATTAATTATCAGCCGCCCTTACAGTAATATGCATGTTTGATTCAATTTATTTTGAAGAAATAAACACCTATTGTAGCATATCTATGAATGAAGCAAATGTATCTTTAACAAATAAATATTAGGGAAAATGCCCTATATTCATATGCGCAATAATACCTTGTCTAAATTTTTCTCGTGTATTTCAACATTGTTGAAACGAGCAGAACCTTCATTATTTCCTGTCTCAGATGTAGACGTAGAATTCTGATTTCCTGATCCATTTACTACTCCAGATATGGACGGATCAGTATCTGAAGCCACAGGCCGAGATTTTTCAACAACTAAATCACCTCCAGTTTCATTTCCCCCTTCAACTGTTTTCTCAAGTGTCACATCTACTTTAGTTTCTCTAGCTGCTGCTTCCACGGCTTTCCTTTTTTCTTCTTCTTCTTTTTGTTGTTTTCTCCTTGCCTCTTGCTCCTTTATTTGCTTAAATCTGCAACAGAAAGAGGAACACAATTACAACAGATGAAAATAAACTAAATAGCGTATGAAATGAGTGTAACTACCTAGAATTACCAACCTATCACCAGGTCGTGGCCCCTCTGATGTTTTCTCAGTTTGTCTGGCTTCCACTTTTGTGGAATTAGGTTTAGATATTGACTTCTGAACCTGTGTTAAGTCATTCTTTATGATATCATCTGGGACTTGCCTCACAGGATTTTTAGCACCTCCTAACTTTTGAAGCCATACTTGTTGTGCAGTGCTCAATATATTATTTGTTAACCTGCACAACATAAACATAATAGCTAAATATAAATAGATAGGGTTAAATAAACAAAACTAACTGTAAGCTTTACCCATGCTTACCAGTAAAGGCTAAGACCAGAAGGAACTGAGAGAGCAAAGTAACCAATCATTAATGGAAGGAACTTGGTCAAAGCTTGAGAACTTTTCATGTTGGGATCATTAGGCTGAAAGTTGACATGGAAAATGACAAATAACTCAGCTACACATAAAGTCAATTAACACACAGTTTTCGTTAATCCTTGTGTGGATACAAAAGGGTCAAAATTAAAACAATATACCAACTTATTGTGTTAATTAGCAAGTAGCTTGAATATATGTTCTACTTTAAGCTATAATAAAACTCTTATAAAGCACGGTAAGGTTCATGAATAAAATTAAGATTAGAACCTACATGCATCTGATTTTATTGTACATGCAACATGACTGACCTGTGATGACTGCATTATTTGGACAGACAAGTACTGAGAGACGACCAGCAACACAGGCAAGACCAGGTAAGCCAAAGTATCTGACCATCCAAGAGGAGGGTGACCATCCTGAAGACAAAGGAGTAAAGCAAAAACATTAAAACGAAATTCACATTTAAATGCACCTAGAATCTGCAATAAATCACCAAAAATGTGAACAAAAGCAAATTGTTGACATTTAAATCCACCCAGAATCTGCAATCCTAGAATGGAAAATTTCTCAAAATAATCTGGATCAATGAATGTGAATCAAAATTCTAAAAGATGTGTTCCACTGGACAAACTGAACATTAACATTCACTCAATTGTTGACTTTGACAAAAGAGAGGAGAGGTGCATCTTAGTTGGTCCCATATCAATATAAGCTCTTCAAGTAAGTGCTTAATAATATGTGCAATGTAAATACACACAGCTATCCTGCTTTTTCTCATAGGGTAACCCACACTAGTGAACCAACACACACACACAAACCAGGCCCACCAGCTTATACTAAAGATATAATATGCCACAGATTGCTTTCAGAGAATTTTCACAAACAAATATTTTACCTAACACACCTCTGAAGTAGGCAATGCATTCAACTTTTGTACATTTATGATTGAGATTTGTGCACCTCCAAAGGTGGAGGGTTCCCTATGATCTGGGTAACTTGTGACAGACAAAGAACTTTTCTTATACAAGAGAGTGCGCAAAAATTAGAACAATGGACAGTTAGGCATTCTATTATAAACAATGAAAATAATATCAAGTTTCCAACAGCGTAACCTTAAAAAGAATGGTAGAACAGAAAACCACAAGGTTACAAAATTAATATCTGTAACATATGAAATTTTACTTTCTAAGTGAGATACCTACCACAAAAGGAAAAAGCCAAGAGATACCACTGCCATTTTGACGAGCTGCAATTGTAGTTGGACCAGCAAGAGAAGGTATCCAGAAGAAGCCTTCAGTTAGGAGACCCTTTGTATATCAGACAAATAACATTAACCGTGGAAGATGAGAGTCATATATACTGTAAAATATAGCATAGTTAACTATCAAATAACAAACCAACATCATAAGCAGCATACCTCATCTGCCACATTTGAAAGGGCTCGATATAGCCCAATCCACACTGGTATTGTTGCGAGTGTAGGCAGGCATCCTAGGAAATAAATGAAGACATATTAACAAAAGAATTACCAACTTCATGTTTAAAAAGTCAGATAATGCTTTTAGTTCCATATATTATCCTAAGAAACATTAGGAGAAAATTTATGGAAATAACCTGGAAAATGACAAGACTTGCGATATGAAAGCTTTGAAAGGTACCATCCTCAAGGCCAAAACAAATATGAATAAACCTTTTGCAATAAAGCCAACTATGAAATGAATACCTGCTAGAGGATTAATATTGGCTAGTTTATACAACCGAGCAGTTTCAAGTTGAATTCTCTCCTGCAAGAAGACAAAATATAAATCTTCACATTTGAACTGATTTAAAGAATTTGATTGGTTAGAGGTTGCATTGTATTTGGAATCCTCAAAAGTAGCAGATTATTTGATTAGATTTAAAAAAAAAAAAAAAACTATGATAGAACCCTATTATAAAGAAATGGTATTTGAACTGATTTAAAATCAAATCCTATGTTTGGAACTCATTAATTGATTTTTCATTTTATTTAAAAGGCTATTCAGTAAGGGTAAAATGAATCACTTCCCATAAATCCTGCCAAATTTGATAGGATTCATAAAAATCAAAGAGATCCATGGATTTTAAAAACCAAATTGAATTTTACTTTTTATAATTCCAAATACAAACTTTGATTTAGGAATCCAACCAAATTCCATCTTTTAACAATCTAAGCACACACTAAGAGGAAGTCATGCTTTTATGGTTAAAGTCTTCAGGCAATATCTAAAAATGTACCCAATGGTAATTCCCACGGTAGTTTAATTATTATAAAAGAGATTTTATTTAACAAAATACCTGATCGCCAGCATATTGCTGCTGGATAGCCTTTACTTGAGGTTGCAAAGTTCGCATAGCTAAGGCAGATTCTACCTGCAGAATAATCACTCAAAATTTTATTTAACTGAATCATGATGAGTAAGATAAAAGGAAGAACATTCTATCTAATAGTAAGTTTTTTATTGTCAAAAACAATAGTCAGTTCACAGCCATAAATGTATCAGATTCAAAAATCAAAAGATCATGGCCTGTATTGATCATTTTCAACTACATACAGACCTGCTTTTTGGTTAACGGAAAAGTGGCAGCTTTTACAAGAATCGTGAGCAGTATAATTGCAAAACCATAAGCATATGGGACATGCAAAGCAGAAAGCCCGTCCTTGAGTACCTGAAAAATGTAAATTATTTCCCCTCAGAATTACTGGACAGTGTGTAATGGCAAAAGTAGACCCATGTGTACTTATACAAGTACAGTTTTGAATCAAAATAGTTATCTGATTCACACGTAACAATAAATCACAAGTAATACTATATCCTCCTGTTAATCATCCTAATACTCCCTAACAATAATTCACATAAACAATAAACTGCAACTTCCTTTAACTGTTTTTTGTTAAGTGGTCTACAGACTCATGAATAAAGTTATTGTATATTATCAGCAGAAGAGTTCACCACATTGGTTTAATAACTCTATGGTAATGCATCATTAAAAAAAATTAAGTTTGTCAAGTTAGCAATCTTCAAAGCAGTAGTGCAAACACTAGAACTTATGCAAGGTGAAATTGGACAGGAATAAATTACTTCATTACCATGCAAAGTTATTATCATAACTTTAAAGTCGTTTCCATTGCACCTAGAGCGCTAGACCTAAAACGGGAAATTAAATCACTAGAACTAGAGTGGTAATAATTCTCAACTACGACAGCAAATACCACAATCCTACCTACCACTAACAATAAGTACAAACTGTAGAGAGCTACAATGTTATTCTTACTTTTCCATTTTCTCCAAACACAGAATCACAAGCTCCGTCCAGTGCGGTGATAATTCAAATTACAGTTTCGATTTCACACATCAAGAAAACCAAATCAAATCGAAGAGTTGAGAGAACAATACCTTGAGAACCGTCTCCATGTAATTGGTAATCCCGGAAAGCCAATCATTGCTCTGTTTGGCAGTGGTGGAAGCTGCAACCGTATCGGAAGAAGAAGAAACGGCGGCATCGGCAATCGTGTAAAGAAGTCCCTCCGCTCGCCCAAATAGTTCTCTGAGAACGCCTTCAGCGTCCTCCGGCTCGGGCAAAAAACCGGGTTTGAATCCGAACCGGGCGACGGAAAGCGAACCGCGAAGAAAGTGTCTGGACGAACCCGAGAAAGCGTGGGAGTAAGGTCGGCGCGGGAGGTGGCTCGTCCTCCGCTTCCCCAACGGAGCAGAGACTATATTCGGCGCGCATGGTAAAAGAGCTGCCATAGTATTCGGTTCGCAACGAACCGGCGGGTTCAAAGAAGGAAAGAAAAAACCTACTCCCCAGTTCGGTTGAAAGTCTGCAGTGGAAATGGAGCAACGCAAATGCAAAATTCTGGTGATTTTGTTGGAGTTCCTCTCCTCCTTTCTTGGGTTTTAGAAAATGCAAAGGCCCCACCCATATCATTTAAGAAATATTATAAAAATAAAATATCAGTAATCCCCATGAGAGTAGAGTGTCATTGCAAAACTTTCGACACTATCATCACTTCATTAATATTTATAACTATTAATAACAGCTAGTATATCCTGATTTAATTTCTATATTTATTTACATTTTTATCCTTTAATTAATTTGGGAAATCACTCCACCTCTACCACATTCAATAATCTCTCAAATGAATGGCGTTTATTTTTATTTAAAAAAAAGTAAAACGGCGATGAATGCCTATCTTAGTAATTAAATATATTCATTATAAAAAATAATATATTTATTATATATGATAATTTATAATTAAATATTATGATAATATATTATTTATTAATGTAAAGAACTACAGTAATATTCTTAGTATTTTTTTCTGTTTCCTTTTCGGTTAACTCTCCTAACTAGGTTTCATCCCGCTTTCTTAATTTCACGTGATCACTTGCTTTTAAATGATTTTTTTTTTTTCAAACTCTGATTGATATACACCACACCGGCACCCAACATATTATCACCTTTGTAACGTGACAAAATCAGAATCAAAAAAATCTAATAACGATATATACATTAAAAAAGAAAAAATAGCCAAAAGTCAAAAGATTAGGCTGTTCGACTTGAGCCATTCAATGATTTGGGCTCGGTTTCGTAGTTTTCATATGGACTGACTGGGCTGAACCCAACACACCCCTTCTATAAAAAAAAATGGTTGCTAAAAGGTTAGTCCTTTGCTTGGATATGTTGTGACAAGAAAGTTTGGGAGAGAGAAACTGACCAGTGTATTAGCAGAAGAGATTTTTCCCCAAGTGCCTGCCTGAACACAGTCAAGCTCCAACCTTTTCTTCAAAATCAAAACCTTTTCTCCATAGCAGGCTGACACTGTTGTTGCCGTGGATTCCCGCCACAGCGTGGGTGCTTTTCAACATTCTGCAGCCAAAGGGGTCATCATTGGGCTTGGGCTTGGGCTTGGGCTTGGGTATATTGTCGGGCCCAGATGCGTCCGCGAATGAGATGGCTATGATTGCCAGCTGCTGCTGTGCTGTTTGTGGTTACAGCCGCCAGTGTGTGGGTTCTGCCCTCAACCAAGCTTAACAGAATGAGATCCGACTGACTTTCCTTAGCCCTAAACCCTAAGGGAATGGAATTTTGTGCACCCGCTTCCTATCCCACGCTCATTTTCTTCTACCACTTCCTGCTTCTAACTTGTATCTCTCTCTTAACATAAATATTATCTAACTTTCCTTCTCTGCGATTTCCTTTTCTTATTTACATTATTACACATGTGAGAAATAATTGCTACATCTGATATTCGACTTAGATTTCTTAAAGCAAAGTTTTAACTTAAAATTTTGTGAATGAAAACTTAGTAAAATTCGACTTAAAAATTTTTATGGATAGAAAAAAATGTAATTAAAAAAAAAACTCTACTAAACATGGTTAAATTTTTCAATATAGATTAGTAATGAATAAAATAAAATTGACAGATACTACTTCACACTTATAATGCACACTGTGTAAACTACGGATATTAGTAATTTAGTGTAACAAATATATTGTAGTAGTAATGTGTCACATTGTTCTAATTAACTTGACTCGGGACATAAACACCAACTCGATTGGTAAACATGCTTAGACGGCAAAGTTTGGATTTCGGAAGGGTAAGAACAAGAGTTAAACCTATAAGAAACAGGGCAACGCAACAAAAAGTGAGACAGATCTTTGGAAGGACACAAAAATGCAACTATTGTGGTTAAGTGTCCTCTTTCCTTTCTTCTGTTGAAATGTATGATTACTCGACGAGGCTGTCTGGAACAAATTCGGGCTGGCTTTGAGTCTCTTCCAATTGAGAGGCCGTTGTTCTGGCCTTCTTAAACCTGCTTGAACTTCTAAGAACATCATCGATTGACATATTTTTTGTGCCTGACAAGCTGTCCAAAGAACGATTTCAGAACTCATCCACTACTAAGTCAAATATATAACATGATACATGAATGATGATGAAACAAAACAAAAAAAAGAAAATCCCCGAAAAACTTCTGTTTTCTGCAATGTAGAGATAAAAGAATGGGAGTTTAGAATTTCAAAGTAAACAATTTTGACCGGCTAAAGACAAAAACAAGTAGATGAAAATCTTTTGATACAGATTCATGTTACTTGGAGGATAGAGCAACAAATATTGGGCCTTTTCTCTGCCTAAGCCATGGCCCATGATGCATGAGAACAATGCAATTAGTTTGCATCTCCCCTACAAGGGTGGATGTGAATGGCTCAATTAACTACGAATAAACCATCCATTTGAAAGATTTCACTTTATAATTGAGTGATAAAATCGTATCGTTTAAACACATTAAATAAACTTAAACAAAATGACCAATTTATTTTTAAAGATACACTTAACAGCTCTAATTTTCTTTACTCTTGTAAATTGCCAAAAATAAATACAAGGCCAAAAGAATACACTCACGGAAATTCTAGCTATATTCTGTTTCTGTGAAAAATAAAGTTATTGGTCAACTGTAAGTTCAGGTTATAGTCAAAGTTCTCCTCATAATCAATTATAAAAACTTGAATTTCAAGAGTTTGTCCGAATGTAAGTGCTCATACATGTCAAAAGAAATTTGGTAAAAAGTAAGGTTGAGAATGGTGTAGCAAAAAGAGACACATAGTATTCAATTTATTTCTGAAAATGCTTATTCAAGCATGCAAACAACTTGTGGTCAAACACAAAATGCAAACGATTTTGCCAACTTATATCAGCGTTCAGCATAACTGCAATTTATTAACTTGCCTTGCTTTTAAGGAACTTCTTGCACCATTTTCCAGACTTCTCCCACCATATGAACCTGATAAAAAAATGAAAGAAATTGGTCCCTAATTGTATCATCACCATTTTTATGAAGAAACAAGATAAACTGAACATAGCCATATATAAATCTTTTAATTCAAGCTTGTCATTGATTTTGACATCAAAATTAAAAAAGCATAACAAGATACATATTATAGAGGAAAACAAAAAGATAAACAATGTGGTACAGTGGATATTAATACCATAGTCTTAACAACTAAGTGAAATAGCAAAATTTTCCTGGGTATACAGTAGATAAGAAAAACCAGTGGTTATCAGCAATTCACTAAGTACTAAGTAGTTGTCAGAAAAATAGTTTCCACAACGAATCTATAGGAAAGTGGTGAGCTACAAATATACATTAGCTATTCTGACTGCCTGCCTATAATTTCTTGGAATAGAAAAGAACAAACAAAGCATCAATAAGAGACGTGAATTGTAAACTATTTAGATCCCATATCAATTAGAAATATGGTCAATGTAGTTCTCATAAGACTTAGGCAGTCTTTACAAGCTACTTTTGTGTGATTGAATTAGACTTTAAATCCAAATTCTAAGATGGTATCAACGTTTATCCTAAAATCATTATTGGGTCATCCGTATTTGTCTACACTCTAGATGTCTATTCCTAGACATGAGAAAGTGTTGTTATTGGGTCACTCACATTTGTCCGCACTCCAAATGTCCAATCCTGGACAAGAGGGAGCATGTTGAGATCCCTCATTGGCTAAATATATGACCAATGTAGTCCCTATAAGGCTTGAGTTGTCTTTCCTCACAAGCCTAATTTGTGTAGTTGAGTAAAGCTCTAAATCCAAATTTCAAGACTAATGATTGTTCAGTCATCTTTCAACACTAACAAAATAGTACCTTGAGAACATAAAATATTCTCAAAATTAACAGTGAACAAACAAGCTTTCCATCTCAACTTCAGGAATTTACAACATTTTCAACCTTGATAAATATGATCATTTAGATATTTCCAGCTCTTCAAACAAAACATGTTAGAATTAACAGTTGATCACCAAATTCCAAAGATTAGATCTCCAGAAGAAAAAAAAAAGGTAACTCCAACTAACCCAGCAGAAACTCACTCGTCCACCCACAATCCAGCTACCAAAAAGTTTGAAGAATATTTATATGCATTTTATCAACTTATTAAAACATAAAGGCACACTCCAAATGAAAAATTTAAACTATATTACAGTTATCATCTACTTGTGAATCCAGACCTGAACTGCTATCCCCATCGGAAAAATCAGACAACAGTGGATCATCTGATGGAGTTCTAGTACTGGCATCAGAATTATCAACTTCATCTTCAACTTCAGATGTGCTGCTACTATCATCCTTGAAAATTGCTCCAGCTAACAAGCTCTTCTTCTTCTGTTGTGTTTTACCTGCAACTCCACGAACATTGTTCCCAGAAGCTTTTCCTGCTTTATTTTGAACCATTTTTATGGAACCTTCCAGCTTTGAGTTTGATACAGGAGCATGTTTTCTTTGTTTCTCCAAATCCATATTTTTCCCAGAAGCATTGACACGAGCCTTTCTGTTTTTTCCAATTAAGGACACAACACTGTCAGACAAACCAGACAATTTTGAATCTCGTCTAGTCCTGTGTACATTTGGAACCTTGTTATCAGGGTGAATCCTTACATCAAACTCTTCCTTTGATAATAACTGCTGTGAGGAGCTTAAACCCTCAGCACGAGTTTGTCCATTTATTGCTTCCAAGTTATCATCATCTTTCTCTCCAGGAGAGCGTGTTGAATGTTGGGCGGCATCTTTACCCCCAGAATTAAACCGAGAATCAGAAGGTTCAAGTCTAACAGAGTCTTCCTCCAGTTCCAAATTTGTTTTGCTTGATTTGTTAGTGGACTTTGTGCTTGTAGATTTGCTTTTCTTTGTCACCACAACTGAAGGTTTACCATGTGTTCCACTGTCAGAAGATGGTGCTGGCTTCTCACTATCAAGAACTTTATCTTCTGTTAGCATATTTGAGATGCTATTTGAGGTAGAAGTCTGTTTGTTGTTTGATTTCTTTCTCCGTCTCTTGTCTGCACGTTCAGTATTAGATTTAGTTTTAATTAGTTCCGAGGAACCAGCATTACTAACACTAAAATCATCTTCCTTATCAGAAGTCCCTTGCACTTCCTCCTGCTGTATTTTTTCCCCTTCTGTATGATTTAAAGGGTTCTCCTCTGTCTCTGTATTTCCTGAGGTAGGATCACAATTTTGTGCACCGAGAGACTTCATAATAACAGTTTCACCCTCAGAAGCATCCACAAGGCCAATACCTTCTCTAAGTGTGGAATCTCCACCTGAACTCTTAGCTTTTCTCGTCCTTCTTTTTTCCTTTGCTGATTTCATGGGTTCAGTCATTCCATTGACATCCACAACTTTTGAAGTCACATTTAATTCTCTGATTTTTGTATCTGTTTTATCCTGGTTGGATGATGTGGACTTTTCCAACAGCATTAGCTTGGGATCATTTTCTGGTGATACTTCTCTTCCTTCCTTGGCTCCCCCAATCTGACCAGCTTCATTTTTATAACATTTATCAAGGACAACATTCTCATTATTCTCGGTCAGCTCTTTAAGCTCATCCACATCAGCTGTGTCTGCTTTTATTTCAATATCAGAACGGTTCTTATAATTTCCTGTGGTTCTTTCTGAAGATTGAAAGCCTTCTTTGCATGCATCTGTTCCAGTCTCCATATCGTCAATAGTAGCCTTGCTCATACTAACATCTGCCCCAAAAAAGAAAAGGGATCAGTAATAGATAAAACATTTCTTTCACTATTCTAAAATTTACTTCTTTTATTAATTTGATCTCAATTAAAATAAACATATTAAACTAATCTTAACATGAATCAAGGTTAGGACCTAAATGGCAGGTACTTTTCTATTTTCATTTTTTTCCGAGTATTATCACCTTTAGCGAATAGGCCATCTTCAGATATTTCCTCCTGAGCACCTCTTTGAATGCTGGAACGATCTGCTTCTTCATCTTTCCTGGAAGAAGTAACTACAGGTGTTTCATGAGGATTTGATGAATTTATCTTCCCTTTCTTCCTCCTACCCTGCACACTAGTTCTCAATGGATCAGTGTCATCAAAATGTTCAGCTGATTGGCTAGCACTGCTGTTTTTAGTCTTCTGTTGGTCCTCCAAAACATTGTGAGAAGCATTGTCTACATTGAAATCCTTAACCAACTTTGCCTTGGACAAACTTTTATCTCCACTTTTCTCTTTGCCCTTCTTCTTCTTTAACTTTGCAGGAGGTCCAGTATCTAAAATGTCTTCAATTACCTTATCTTGCTTATATTCAACATCATCCCTAGGTTTTTCATTTTTAAGTTCAAACTGATCTTTTGAATCTTTCCTTTCCTTACGTGCTTCATCAGACTTGTGCATTTCATCC
Source organism: Pachyrhizus erosus (assembly GCA_026544285.1). Classification (NCBI taxonomy): domain Eukaryota; kingdom Viridiplantae; phylum Streptophyta; class Magnoliopsida; order Fabales; family Fabaceae; genus Pachyrhizus; species Pachyrhizus erosus. The sequence continues at coordinate 27,638 of JAMLFT010001305.1, forward strand.
TTCTGAATTGCTGTCTCTACCTTTAACATTTCCTTAGAATCAACAGTCAAAGACCTCTTCCTTTTCCTATGCTTCTTATTTGCAGCAGGTCCAGGTTCTGAAGCCTCTTGCATTGACACAGCAACATCAATGTCATTCTTAGTGTTATTATTGTTGCAATCAATCAGCTGATGCTCCTTTAAAACTTCACTTTCCTTAATTACTTCTTTATCTGCATCCTCTGAAGGGTTTGCTATGACCTCAAAATCCTGTTGAATTGCATAATCAACAGATCCAACAACACAAGCATCATTTACTTTTGAAGTGTCATCTTGCACTATGTCTTCCTTTTTCCTTTTACTTTTCTGTTTTTGCTTCACATTTGATACAGATTTACAATTTCCCTCCTCATGTACAATACAAGCATCCCTAATGCTTTTAGTGGTTCCATCTACCTCGCATTCAATATGCAAACCAGGAAGTTCATTATTTGCACCAGATGCCCTTTTAGATGGAAAACTAAGAGCAGCAGTATCATCATTTGAACTATCATCTCGCATTGTGTCTTCTTTTTTCCTTTTACTCTTTCGTCTTTTCTTTGCACTTGACCCAGGTATAAATGGAGTCTCTTCACATACATTACAATCATCCTTAATGCCTTTACCAGATCTATCTACTTCACACTCATTCAAACTTGGTAATTTGCGATTTACAAAGCAATGGTCCTCTGTCTCAGGAATAGAACCAGGTAATGGGGTTCCAGTGTCGTTTTTGCTAGATGATTTAAATCCTTTGCCGGCATGTTCTTCATTTTCAACTAGTCTGTTCTCCAACTGCGGCAACTTGAATTTGTCAAAAGTGGACACCCTCTTGGATGGGGAACCAATAGAATCGTCACCATTAACAATCAAAGCATTATTTGCAATGCCAAGAGTGGGCACCGGGTTAGGAGAACCACGAGAAAATAATTGCACATTCTGAGCACACTCCCCCAACACAGAAACATCAACACTGAGAAACCAGCTCTCGTTGACACCACTGAAGGCACATCTCACAGGCATGGAATCTGTAAGGTGATAAAAGCACCCCTTGCGCTCAACCTGCCCCAAATAAAATAAAACTAATTGTAAGCTTAGCAATATATAGTCAACAAGACAAGACCATGGCTTGAACAGTTGAATGTACCTTCATCCCGTGAATCTGAATTTTCCCAATTTTCGGAAAGCATAAGGGATGTTCCAATAGAATACTCTCTACATCATAAGAAATACATTCGTATAATTTAAAGTTAGCAGTAGCACTATAAACTAATAGTTTTACATTAAGACAAGTAATCAGATATCATCTACGAAGAACAAAAACTGCTAACAAGAAGGTGAAAGCAAAGAGAACAGAAGGATCAGCATAAACTATAAAAGAAGCGAAGCATTATGAACGAAGTAGTTAATTATTTTTAGTTCCTGAAAATTGAAGAGAAAAAAGCTAAAAAGAAAAATAAGATTACTTTTGAGGTCAGAAACAGTGTCAAGGTCGGAAACGACGAGGGCGAAGTGGGTATCGAGGTTGGTGTCTATGTAAACGACGTTGACGTTGTGGGTCGCCATATCATATGCTTATGCTTTCTGGGGTTTATGGCATGACGGCACCACTTCGCCTCTGCGTCAGGTTATACCCTTCCTTCCCTCCCTACTCACACTTATATTTATACATTAACTTTTGCATTTCTTATAAATAAAAATTAAGAATAAAGAACCATTTTGATCGTTAAAAATATGAACTAATGATAATTTAATTCTGAAAGAAAAATTATTAATTTAATCCTAAATTTTAAAAAAATATGAAATCTTAGTCTCACTGTGAAGTCTTTATGGGACTATATATTTATATGTAAATTTTACTTAACGAAATTTTAGTTATTGATAAAAATTTTAAATACATTACAGTAGTTAATTTTAAAGCCATTAATAAAAAGGACTTAAATAAGAAATTGATATTTGAAAAAAAAATATTTTTTATTTTAATTCTTAAAAAATTAATTTTAATCATTCAATTATTTTATTTTAATTCTTAATATTAAATAATGTTTAATTTTAATTTTTATTATTTATTAAATAATTATATAATAATAATTTTGATAATTAAATAACTTACTATTTACTATTATGTTAAGTTTCTTTTTTCGTTCAATTATAATTTTAGGGTATGATTTATGTTTTATGTACTTTGATTTGTATTTTTTTATTATTATTTTCATTTAAGTTTTTTCACATTGTTTAAAATTTATTTCTTAAATAAATAATCATTTATTTATTTTATCTTTATTCTACTTTTTCGCCATTAAACTGGTATGTTTTAGAAACGAGAAGTGATAAAACATCCTCCCATAGAATAATATTGTTATACATAATCATAAAGTGATAATTATTTTTAAAATTATATTTTAACTTTTATTTTAAGAATAATTATACTTTTATTTAAAATTATATATTTAACAAAGAAATAAATTATTGATATTAATATCATTTATATATAATTTTGATATTTAATTTTAATTTTAATATTAAGTGGTAACATTTTATTTATTATACAACTTTCTTTAAAATTAATAATTACGATAAAAATTAATCAATAAATTATTATGTATCTATATTAGTATATTTTATTTTTAATTTAATTCTATTCAATTCACAAATACTATTATTATTATTATTATTATTATTATTATTATTATAAAAAAATTCTTCCGTAATTATCAATTATAAGATAGTATTATTTTTAATTCTTATAAATTAGATTATAAAAAATATTATAATTCATTATGTATAATAAATATAAATAGTTGTAAAATACACAATAATAACATAGTTATTATTGTTAATAATACTATTTTTATGAATTTACTTAGAATGAAAAATAATAATATATAAAAATAATATGTAATAATATTAAAAATATTAATAGCACATACAAATAATATTTATAATAACTAAATTATAAAATATAAATTTTGAAACATACAATAATCTTTATAGATAAATAATTTTTTTAAAAATTATATATTAATAACTTTAAATTACAGAGAATAATGGAAACAAAAATTAAATAATAAATTATTAATAATAATATTGATAATAATATTAACAGTAATAATGATTGACAATAATAATAATATAATAATTCTCGTACAGTGTTTATTTAAGCCACAAAGAAATTAATCAATTTAAAACTTTAACTATATCACATTTTCAGAGTGATTAAAAATATTATTTTAAAATAAAATTTAATTTTTACAATAAATATATTTAAAAATTATTCATTATAGACACACAAAACTTAAGCATGTGTAAAACATAGTAATCATGACAACAAAAATTGTATTTAATATGATACTGAATATTTAATAAAATGTATTTAACAAAAATATTTAAAAATATAATTAATCATCTTTCATATGTTTTATGTAATTATATTTAATATGATATTAAATATTATAAAATTGATCAGTTTATTAATATGCATATTTGTTTTATAAATACTAAATATAAATATGAAAAATATATAATTTAAATAAATTTGTGCAACACAGATTGAACATTTAGTTTTATTATTAAATTGTAATGTTTAATGACTAACTTAATATTAAACAATAAAATTTAAGAACCAATTTATCATTAATTTTGATGACAATATTAAAATGTCTCACTTTTTAGATTTAACAATTAAATTGTTAACATTTCACACTTTCAATGATCAAAATAATTATTTGTCTTAAAAATCAATCAACTTTTATATTTTATTGTTAACATTTTTTTATTCAACTATGTATTATTAAATTAAAAAATTACATGTTCAAATGTGTATTAATGTAATGTATAAATGTAAAATGACTTACTTAAATATTATTATAGCAGTCTTAATTTTAATTATTTATTAACCCATAATAGAGAAAATGTAATAATTAGTGTTTAACTCACAGTGAAAATGTAAATAATTAATATTGGATATAATGGATTGAGAGAGTATTTCATATATATATATATATATGAAAAATATATTTAAATGAATTATTTTTCATTTTAATAATTT
>JAMLFT010001306.1:0-31701 GCA_026544285.1 Pachyrhizus erosus
GGGCATGTATGGTTGGGTTCCATTTGTATACTTGGTGGAATCTGGCATATCTTAACCAAACCCTTTGCATGGGCTCGGCGTGCACTTGTATGGTCTGGAGAAGCTTACTTATCTTATAGTTTAGGTGCTTTATCTGTTTTTGGTTTTATTGCTTGTTGCTTTGTCTGGTTTAATAATACCGCTTATCCTAGTGAGTTTTACGGGCCCACTGGGCCAGAAGCTTCTCAAGCTCAAGCATTTACTTTTCTAGTTAGAGACCAACGTCTTGGGGCTAATGTAGGATCTGCTCAAGGACCTACAGGTTTAGGTAAATATCTAATGCGTTCCCCGACTGGAGAAGTGATTTTTGGGGGAGAAACTATGCGTTTTTGGGATTTGCGTGCTCCTTGGTTAGAACCTCTAAGGGGTCCGAATGGTTTAGACTTGAGTAGACTGAAAAAAGATATACAGCCTTGGCAAGAACGTCGTTCTGCGGAATATATGACTCATGCTCCTTTAGGTTCCTTAAATTCTGTGGGTGGCGTAGCTACAGAAATTAATGCAGTCAATTATGTTTCTCCTAGAAGTTGGTTAGCTACTTCTCATTTTGTTCTAGGATTCTTCCTATTTGTGGGCCATTTATGGCACGCGGGAAGAGCTCGCGCACAATTTCAGTATAGATTATTCGTCTGTTACTTCCTCCGTTACTGTACACTTACATAAAAGTTACAGGCTTCAATCAATTCATTACGGACCATCTTCTTCACCCACGTCAGTGTCATTATTTGTTAGTGTCCCATAAAATTGCACCTACGAAGCTTCATTTGGTCCCACAAATTTGCACCTATGTACGTAAGTGCCATCGATCGAAGCACAAAATGTCTATTTGAGCTTGACCATCACAAGTCCCAAGTCTAACACGCGTATACGATAGATACCATACCTTTGCAATTGTGCTCCTTACTTGGTATTATAAGAACATAAACAATTAGTTTATACGTAGCATATATACCAAAGAAGGCTCGGTCTCGTTCCACAACATACCTCCCTCTCCAATCTCCAATGGCAAATCAATTCTCAGTTATCTGCACTTCCTACTGTGCTCCTTCGCCTATTAATCTACAAATTAATACAGAGAAAGGTTCCACTTACGACGCAAAAGGTGTCCGTCGCTTTTATATTAAACATACTTTATTCACACTTCACCGCCGTCGTATCTTATGTGATGATGAAGGAAACCCTGTCGTCACTTTATACATGAAGGTTTGGCTACTGAGCCATCTTATATTCATTGATTTCCCTGATTTGTCCATCAGCTTTAGTAATTCAATTTTCCCGGCAAAATCTTTCTTTAAATTTTCATTTTAGCTACTAAATTAACCATATGTGTTGTTATTATTCTTAATTTCTATTTATGTAGAACATGACAGTGCACGGGCGATGCCAAGTTTTTAGGGGTGACAGCAATGATTCCTCTCAATTACTCTTTTCGCTTAAGAGATCATCAATGATCCAAAGTGGGACGATTAAATTAAATGTCTTTCTCGCTAACAACAACAAAGAAAGTGACTGTGACTTTAGAGTCAACGTCTGTAGAGATAAAAGCTCATGCTCTGTTTATGTTGGTGAATCTCCTACAATTATTGCCACGGTATGTACTCGTTAGTATTTTAGAGAAATAGGAAAAATGGGTTAGTTGTTGAATATTAGTTTGTGTGGGTTTATGAAAGAGTAGTAAGTGGCTTTTGGAGATTAGCAATTGTTTAGCTTGTGTCTCTTCTGATCGAGTTTATGTATATAGCAAATAGAGGCCAAATACTCATAGGTGTTTGATAGATATTTTTCACTCATTCCATGTTTCAATAAGAGTCTTGTCTTGGACTATTTTAGTTGGACTTTTATTGAGTAGGTAGACCATGGTGTAAATAATTTCTACTCAAAAAGTGTTAGGTAAGCCTTTTTCCTTTAACATTGATATAGTCATCCCAAAGTTTGTCTGATTCTTTCTCCCAGGCATGCCATTTTGTTGTAGAGAATATGACAATGTAAGTTGGCACTTAATACCTTCATCCTTATAGAACTTATCACACATGTGTAAGTTGTACTCTTTGCCTTGATCACTGTTATGTACTTTTATATGTGTCTTGCTATATTTCTCAACAAGAACTTTGAGCTTCTTGAATATTCTAAAGACTTTTGATTTTTTAAGGAAGTAAACCTAAGTAATTCTAGAAAAGTCATCAATGAAGAGAATAAAATACCTAATATCATTGAGTGATGGTTTCCTCATCGGTCCACAAATACTAGTATGAATCAACTCTAACGAATCTTTTGCTCTTCATTAGTTGAAAACAATAATTTATATTACTTTCCAAGTAGATATCTTTCACAAGCTTCATTATTTTTATCCAGGCATAGGACATATGTCATCATATTCTTCTAATATATGAACTCCAAGGCTTAAGTATTGAAGTAAGAAAATCTTCAATGTCATAACCATGGATCATCAACCTTTTCTCTTATAACAATGTTAGTAGTATGCTTAAAGCTTATTGGAAAACTTCTATTTCCTTTCTCCATTTTAGCATTACCAATCTCTTGTCTTTTGTTATGATTATCATAGATTATGCATGTATATCCTTTGAAGTATAAAGCATATCCTTTTTCCATCATTTAGCCAATGCTTAACAAATTATCTTTTAGATTGGGAACAAGACATATTTTATAAGTCTTGTACCTTTCTTTTGTCTCCAAAATGATAGTGTCTTTTCCTTTTGAATCTACCATGGTGTCATTTTTCTATTGAACTTTCACTTTGATGGAGTCATTAATACCCTTGAAGATGTTCATATCTTTTGTCGTGTGGTTATTGCTATCCAAGTGCCAGTTTTCACTTGTTTCCTCACTAGAATCTCAAGTTGCATAGAAAATGTTGTTGATCATCATGCTCTTCAATAAAATTTGCTCGATGCTTATTTTTGTTGTGACAATTCTTCTCCATATGTCCAAATTTCTTGTAGTAACATTGTGGAACTTCCCACAATGCCAACAATCCTCTTTCAAGTGACTTGTCTTTTTGTAGATGCCACATGGAGGATATTTTCCCTTATTGGTTTTAGAAAAATGTCTTGAATTCTTTGTTTCTAAAACTTCTCCAAGTTTCTTTCTTTCATTTTCTTTATTTTGATATCATAATTTGAGATTGGATTGAAAACATTTTCAACAGAAACTTCATAATGCCTTTTCAATCTTTATTCATATACTTCAAGAGAATCCATAAGTTTTTATCACGAATAACATAGACAGATCTTTAATTTATTCTATTATAGTCACAATTGTTTCTTATTTATGAAAAACATAAATTAAAATTTTTTCAACAATTTTATTGTCAATAATATTTTCTTCATATGATTTCATATGACTAACTATATCTTTTATTCTAGAATAGTAATATTTAACCATCCCAAACTCTTTCATTTTGATTAGTTCAAATTTACGTCTTTAAAGTTTTGACTTGTACCTTGATAACTTCTTAAAACTTCTTCTATAATATATTTCATGCATCTTTAGTATTTGTGACATCCATTATTCTTTAAAAGATTGTGTTAGCAATTATTTATTGTGAAATATATAGCGCTTTTAAATATTTTTACTTATTTTTGTTCAATTTCTTCTATGTTGCAATGAGAGTATAAATGTCTAAAGGAAGAACAAATCCTTTTTCTATTACATTCCATAAATCTTAAAAACAAAAAAAAATGTCTTCATTTAAATGCTTCAAAAAATCATAAATTTGTCATGGAAAAATAAGGACAATACTAGATAAGAGTTGGACAATATCGGACTTGATTTAAGAAAAAAATTAGGAGTAATTTAGAATATATTGTATTTTTTTTTTTGTAGTAATTGAATGATATATCTATACTCAATAGAAAACTAAACGTAGATCTATATCACTATTAATATTTTAGAGAAATAGGAAAAATATATTATTTGATGAATAATAATTGGTGTGGGTTTTATGAAAGAGGTTAGTAAGTTTCTTTTGAAGAAAAATGGTGTAATGGCCGTGTTGCCATATTACTAGTTGAATAGATACAAAGGAGTAGCGGAGAAATTTTGGTAAGGAATACAACTTGTATGAATTTCTGACAAATATACAAATGCAATGACGGTAACTTATATTTACAGGCAATCATACTAGTATTATAATATCTTCTATTACAATTTAGACTCTTTTAGTTATTTCTTATATCTATTTAACACATTCTATTATTCTTTCAGAATTTTGCAGTACATTCTGACAGTACTTTGTCATTGGTTTTTATATATACACACGCGCATCTGACAAAAAAAAATATACACACGTACAACACATATCAAATTAATTGTCTTTTTAATACATCTGAATGAATATAATTACTAAAGTATATCTGTTTCTTTCTCTCTCTTGTAGATGGAGAATAATGGTGGCTTCAATGTTTTAGTCTATCCCCACGTGGACCACGCATTCATAGTGACACTACTTATGATTATTAATGAGATGAAGCATTATTTTGATGAAATGGTGAATTTGGCCGCAGCAATGACAACGTCGTTTGTTAATATGAATTAAGGAGCTCCCAAATAATTTTACTCAAATTATGGACCTAATTTAAATTAAATCTTGGGCTTGATTTCAGTTAGAATAAATATATAGGGTTTGGTTTTCATTTTCAGACAAATTTATATTTCTACTTCTTACTCTCATATCAATTAACGTTCCATGTTATTTCCTTAACCATAACCACATCACAAGTAGCCTCTGTGATATGTAGTGGTTCAAGGTTTCGCATTTGCTTGAGAATAGAACTTGATGGAGTCATATATGAGAGTTGCACGATTCAAGGTTCTCCTATTTTAAGTCTTAAAGATAAAGATTTCCCCTAGTATATTATATTGGAGTCCAATACTTAGGATTGTAATAAATCTGTTACTAACTCTAACTCTACTGCGTACTTCTTTTAGAATTGATATGACAGAAAAAAGTAGCTCTAACTCTTCCAGGTTAGGAATACGGGCATGCCCTATCTCTACTATAGATCGATAAAGGCCTTACTTTATTATTAGTCCTTTCTAAGGTCAAGAATCAAATTTTATGAATAATGAAATTTAAACACTCCATCATTAATAATATATATTATTAATGATAAGTTAAGGTTCCAATAATTATAGTTAATTATCAATGGTAATAAAAATTTGTCAATTTGCAATAATAATTAATAAGTTATATAGATAATAATATTGTATAGTATATCGATTTGAAAAAAATTGAAAGCCTAAGGTGGCTTTTTAACCAAACGGGGGAATTTTTTTAAAAAAAATTACTAAGTGGGGATAATTTTTAAAAAATTTTCCAGTCAAGAGTAAGTCGTGAGAGAGTGAAAGACTTAGACATGCAAGTCGTATTTATGTTCACAACTTTTCTTTTATTTTTATTTTTTAAAATTTTTATACAAAAGTCGTAAACAAATGCATGACTTCTGTTTGATTTGGTTTGGAAGTTGTGTTTAACTTAACGACTTCCCTTTGTTTGTTTGTTTTTAAAAAAATTATATATAAGTCGTATACATGGGCATGACTTCTCTTCTTTTTTTAATATATTTGTGAAGTCGTAAATAGGATAACGATTTATGAATTGTGTAGTTATTCAAGGATTTCATTTTATTTACTTTTAGTTTATTGTGTATTTTTTAACTTTAAGTGTAAATTGTTGTTAAATATTTTTAATAATTTAATAATTAATTTTTGTGTAAAATAAATTATTATAAAATTTAAAAAGTTAAAATAAATAATAAATAAAAATGACAATAAAATTATTCTAATAATATTAATTACATTAATAAAAAAATAATACAATATAATAAATAAACTTCAATAATACAAATTAACTTATAACATAAAAAAGTTTTACAATTTTATACATTAAGTTATTTAAATGAACAATTACTTCGATTATATCCTTCAATTTGATATAAAACATTTTTTAGACTTATTTGAAGTTAATTAGTACATTTTGTTATACATATGACTAGTAAGTATTTTTCTGAAGTGTCTCATCAAATCAAAGGATTGAATATAAAATTTGGACGAAAATATTAATAAGTTTTGTAAATATTTTCTAACTTATAAACAAGGTCAACAAATACATCTTAGTCTAAATTATAAAAAAACACATTAAACAAGTACATGAAAATAAAGAATTTATAGTACTTAAAATTTTTCACAATCACATCATTACTCTTTCAATTTGACAATACATATTATTCTTTGTAGACCAATAAGAAGACCTTGTTATGACACATCATTTTATTATTAATTTTTTTTAAAAAAATAACCTCTTGTAATATAATTTTTATTTATATTTATTATATTATAATATTGTTCAAATTTTTTACATTTTTTTATAAAAAAAATTGTTGGATATGTGATTTTTTTTTAAAAAGTAGAGGCCTGTAAAAAAAAAATCATGACATATTCGACTAATTGTAAAATTTTTAAAACAATGTCAAAGTTGTATATTCATACACTACTTCTACTTTAAAATTAAAAAAAAAAAACACTAAAGTTGTTATATTATAGACAACTTCTCATCAACATAAAAAAAAAAAAAACCATACCTAAGTCGTGTATGAAATCACGACTACTACTTTTAAATTAAAAAAAGAAAAAGAAAAAGAAAAAGTAGTGAGTCTATACACAACTTGTATATTTAATATTTAAAAAAAATAATAAATGTAAAAGTCATGAATTGAGACATGACTTCTGTATTAATTTACAAGTCTTCTTCTCACTCACGAATCGCATTTGATCAGGAATATTTATAAAAAGTACCTTTATTTGGTAATTTTTTTAAAAATTACCCCTAACCGGTAAGAAAAACCAGGGACGTTACAGTTTGGGGGCCATGGCCACTAACATTTTATAAATTAATTTTTTTTAACATGTAAAATAATATATAATTAATAAATATTAAAATAATCATTTATATTTTGAAATTAAATAATGATATTTAGCATTACTTATTTTTATTTGTTGATAAAATATTTTATTCTCCTTTTATAGTTATTATTGTAAAGATAATATCATTTTTTAAAATATTTATTTTTTTATCTTTATATTTATAGATAATTATATTTTTTTTCCTTTTAGACAATATTTGAATGTTATTTATTTTTTAATAATATTTTCATTTTATCACTCATTATTTTAAAGATTATAAACAATTACATTTACAAGACTTTATTAATCTTATTTTATTATAAATGATTTAAAAATTATAGACTATTTATTAATTTTTGTCAATATGATAAACTTAATTATAAATATTATATAACGAATAGATTGTTTAAAATTTAAGATACACAATAAATATTTTTCATTTCCTATTACTTTTTATGCTTTTTTTTTTCACTTGTCTTTATTTTTCAGAAATATTGATTGTGATACTGTAACGTACTTTTGGACTCGAGTCCATGAATTCAAACATGTTACATAACAAAAATTGTTTTTAGTATGTGATTATTGGCATGATATAACATTTTTTTTCCAATAATTCTTAACTACTATCATTTGTTAAGTAACACAATCCATTATAATTTAATAGATTTTTAGAATATAATAAAAGGACATTTTTTTTTAAATTTTAGGACTAATATAAATATCAATTTTTATTTTAAATTCATGAAAAAAATTATAACATGTGAAACTTGTCGTAAATATTTGTAATCTCAAATCTTAAAAAATGTTTAATTTGTCTCATAATACTTATGGTTGATATTTATAACATTTTGATAAGTTATTATAATAAGTAACATTTTAGACATTATATATATATATACACACACACACATACTTGTTGAATAAATTTGGTCCCCCTACATTCTATTCCTAGCTCCGTCACTGCTTACAAAATACCTCACCCTTGGAATCCCAAATCGGTTCCAAAATAGGGTTCTTAAGAGAGTTAGTATTCTCTTAGTCAGGGAAGATGTGCTTATATTTTCTTCAACCAATGACTTATTTATATTAAAATTAAATTATAATTTTGGTCCTCCTACTTTTTAGAAATTTTTATTTTGGTTTTTTTATTTTATTTTATTAGTTATGTTATGCATTTACCGAGTCAGATTCTATTCCGATCAGGACATTAACTGGCGTTGAAAACAGTATACGTGTTAAAACTTGCACAGTGACATCAAGTCAAGTCTTCACCAAGTCGTATGTGTTGTCCTTTTATATTTAACCACTATACTACTTATTCATCAATTCATTGCATTAAAATATACCTAATTTACCTCCAATCAAAACCATTGACTCCATTCTTATTTTGTTATCACCACGTCATATTTAACATTAACAACACTTGTGAATTGATCATCCAAGTAAATTTTATTTTTTAAAATAAAATCTTTTCCATTCACATAATTAAAAATCAAATCTCTAGAAAACTAGTTATTTATTAACTGTGTTAAATGTTGTTAGTAGTATAATAATATAATAATTACAATGTACTAATACAATAACCCAAAATTGCACCTACTAAGTGATCCATCAAAAGATTCGAAACACAAAATGTGTAGCATATACTCACAATTGTGGTCCTTACTTGGTATATACAGGTGTGTTTGGATATACTTTATACATATGAAATTTACGTCGAATTGTAGAATAACGTGGAAGTTACAATTCACAACTTCCGAACTGGTGCAGAAATATACGTCCAACACGCATGACCACCAAACACGCAAGTATACATAGTGACAAATGTACATGTACGTCCTTGATTGTTTACAAACCTTAATTTTGATAAAACAAAAAAATACAAGTAAATAATTTTAAATTTTATATTTTGTCCCTTCTAGTTTTATATATTTAAATTTATTATCCCAAGTTTCTTATTTTTATTCACCTTATATGTTTTTTTTTTTTTTTTTTTTATAAGTGTTTGGATTTGAAAGTCAGATTTGATTTTTTTTCTCCTTATATAGATATTAAAATTTTATGGTTTTAACATTTATCTCATTATCTGTCATTACATATATGTATAAGAATAAAGATTTGTGGACTCCTCTATTTTAGTTGGATGGAAATTATTATGTCGTCTTATAACATCATTTGTTTATAATTTTAATCAATATTCACAACAAAGAATTAATAATACTTAATTATGTGGGAGCAAAATCATTTCTTTTAGTTGACACCTAAAGAGATAAAAAAGAAATGTATAAGTATGTTAGTAGATATAATATAGAATAAATTAGGCAGATATTTCCTAATTTTTTTTATTAAATTATATACAATGCTGTATATTTTTTTTATTCCTATATTAATATTTTTTAATATTTAAAAATTTTACACTAACATTTTTTATATATTAAGTACACTAATCTTTAATGATTTGAAAAATATTACAGTATTGTAAGAGAGGTTATTGTAGGTTAAAAATTGATAAATATTATGTATAATTTGAAAAAAATATAAAAAATATATAAATATAATTTGCTCAGAAATATAATAAGAGAAAGATGGAAATAAATTAAATATGTAATTGAAGTGATTGGAATGATGCACGTCTAAGTATCACTACTTTATACAGTATGTACATAACCTGCTCTATAAATTAGCCCTCACATCATAAGACTGTCTCGTACTTACCACAAACAAAGCTCCCTCTCCAACATTAATGGCAAATATGTTCTCAGTTATCAGCCCTTCCTACAGTGCTTCTGACTCTGTCAACCTACAGATTAATACAGAGAATCGTGTCATTTACAACATAGACGGCGACGTTGTCTTTTATGCTAAAGATACTTCCAGCATCCTTCACAAACGTCGTGTCTTATGTGATGATAAAGGAAACCCCATCGTCACTCTACACAAAAAGGTTTGGCCTATATACGCATCCTCCTCATCCATTTCCTTCTTTAAATTAACATGTTAGCTTAATTGATTCAACTTTCCTAGCAAAATCTTTCCGTAAAAATTAACATGTTACCATATTGTTATTCTCAATTTTATGTAGGTTATGTCGTTGCAAGGGCGATGCCAAGTTTTCACGGGTAAAAGCAATGATCCCTCTCAATTGCTCTTTTCGGTGAAGGATGCCAAGAAATCGTCAAAGATCCCTCCTGGGAAGTTTAAATTAAATATCTTCTTGGCAGACAGCAAAGATGAAAACAGCTGTGACTTTAGAGTCATCATTGACGGTAATAAAATCTCATGCAGTGTTTATGCGGGTGAATCTCCTACCATTGTTGCTAAGGTATTTACTCTTAGAACGTGGATTTGTATTTAACTTAATTTTAAAAACTATTTCATATATATAAAAAATAATTATTATTTATATATTTTATTTTGACATCATTTTAAATTAATTTAACATTTAATTTTTTTTAATAATTCTCATTCTCATACTGAATATTTTTAAACTTGGTGATAAATAACATAATGAATGTTTTTTAATAAATTTAGAATAAATTATGACATCTTTGAATATAAATTTAAAATTAATTCGTAAGATAAAGATCGTTTTTTACTTGTATATTTTATTTTTGATATTATCTCTAATGAATGTATGACTTAAATATTTTTCGGTATTTACATTGCTATGTAGTATATAGTATATAGACGTACACAAAATACACATCAATTTACCTACCTCTCTAATTTGGTTGAATGGTCATAATGACTACCATGCATTTGTTTCTCTCTTTCTCTCGTGTAGATGGAGAACAATGGTGGCTTCAATGTCTTGGTCTATCCCAACGTGGACTACGCATTCATAGTGGCACTACTTATGATTGTTAACGAGATTAAAAATACAGATTTGTTGTACAGGAATAGTCCGGCCATAGCAGGACTGTGGAGAGTAGTTACATTGGTCTCTAATCTTTTGAATTAAAGAAGCTTCCAATATTTTACTAAGATAAATTATGGTTTAGGGTTTAGGGTTGTGAGTTTGTATACATTGGAGGACATTATTCTTGTCTACAGAATATTGTTCTTTCTTATGTAATCTCAAGTATTTACTATCAACATTGTTTCTGTTAAGTATTCTAATTGATAGTTACGTAATGGTTGTTATTAATATTGTACCATAAACAGAGCACTGTAGTTTGTGTGGTAAAGTAATAGAATCTCTCCAATATTTCTATACTTTTTATTTTTTTAAACAAACTGATATCATAGTTTAGCTTATGAAAATTGAGAGATCATGATTACCATGACCATAAGTATTGAATCCAGCGAGTATTTTTAAAATTTATTCTACATGAGTAGGGTGATTTTACCCACTTAATGTGTAAAGACTTGGATGTAGATAGTTATCCACACATTTTAACATATGTTGGTATGATTTGGAATTCAATTCTACTCATATTTGCATAATAATAATAAAATAAATAAATTACATTTTCTTTTCTTAAAAAGTAAAATATATAATTTAATTTATTTAACTTAATATTATTGAACAAAATTATATTGTCTCTTCTTTAAAGATACAAATATTATTTTTGTCTCTTTTCTCTTATGTTAAAATATATTATATACTTTGGTTTATTTAATTAATATTGTTAAGGAATATCTTGATAAGATTTTAAAATATTTTTAATTATAATATATGTTAAAATATATTATATACTTTACTTTATTTAATTAATACTATTAAGGAATATCATGATAGGATTTTAAAATATATTTTTAATTATAATATATGTTAAAATATTTTTTATTTACTAAGTTATCATTTACTCTCTTAAGAAAGATTTTATTAAACATATAATTAAATTTAAAATAATTATTAAAAATAGATATTATGAACTAAATTATATATATATACATACCAATTTATATATATTATATTAAATTTTTTAATAATTAAATTAATTTGATTATCTTAAAATATGTTTTGTGAAAATGATAATTAAAATTAAATATTCTAAAATATATAATTAAAGAAAATTGAATTGACAAAATGAGTTATTAAATGATAATTAACTAGACACATATGTTATTGTCATGTCCATGTACTAAAATATTGATGGAATAATAATTATTTTTTCTTTTCCTGCATTTTTGCTCTTTCTCTACCCTTTAATTTTGAATTAATCTTTTGATCTATTTATTAAGAAAATGTCACTATGGTAACTTCCAAAATCAAATTGTCTGAAAATCTATTATTAGACATGGAGAATCAGTCTTTCTTAACATTTTAATGATGAAAAGACTCAATTGTTAAAAGTGTTGAGTTTATTTGTTTTTCATATCTTGATTTTGGAAATTACTATAGTGTCATTTTTTTAATGAGTAGATCAATAAACTTAATGGATGAAGAAAGAATAAAAATGTGGAGAATGTAAAAATCTATTATTATTCTATCAATGTAATTATTTTCATTGATGTAACATGACAATAGTGTATGTGTGTGTAGTAGGTTGTATGTTTTGAATTATGGTTGCATGCTTGTGTATAATAGTTTTTTTTTTAATGAAAAAGTGTATTATAGTTATTAATTGCCGATACTAACCAAATATTTTTGTGTTAATGTGTATCTTTTCATTTAATTTGCAAATTAAACGTTATAAAATCCAAAATTATACTGACAAAAATTATCTATATTAATAATTGACCAAGTGAATTAAGAATTTCGGTTAATTCATTTGCATGCGCGTAAAAAAATTGTTGAAGTTCTGGCTGCGATTTTATGAAGCAATTTTTAACAAACCATATGTGACTCAAAAGCAAATGAAATTTTTTTTTTGCAATTGTAAATATATATTAAAAGAAGAATAAAATACGTTTTTGTCTTTAAACTTTTTTTAAAATATTGAATTTAATTTTTATAAAAATTTAATATGTTCTTATATTTATTAAAAGTAATACGATTTTAGTTTTTTTTTATCAAAGATTGAAAACGCGTGTTTTTAAATAAATATAAAAACTAAAATGTATTAAATTTTTACATGGACTGAAACTTTTTTGAGAGACGAAAAACATTGTTTACTTTTAAAAGATTGATGAAAGGAATAAATATTAATTAAATAAACGTAAAGTCAAATTTCGTTAAAGACTTCTGTATATTAACTAGACTTTGGAAGAGACAGACAAATTAGGGGCATTTCCTCGAAATGCAAACATTTTTTTAGGGTAATAATAAAAATCGTTGAAACAAAAATATACATTTATTTACTATTATTAAACAAACTTTTAATAAAAAAATTCCTATTATTTCAAAATACATTTTTAATTTATAAAAATTAAAGACAAATATCAATATATTTATATCAATTCACGCGTTCTGTTGAATTGAACTAAACTCTCTTTATTAGAAAAACATTGCTTTACAATGTATTCATATGTAACTTTTTATAATATCGAGAATATCATTTTGATGGCCAAATTGCAATTTGTCAAAAGGCCTTGGTTTGGAGATTGATTCGAGTTGCATCGAAGAAATAGTCAAGATTTCAAGAAAGGATCAATCCGTGATCGAAATGAAAACTAGGAAGCCAGGTTTGAAGACATAAACATGACTAAATAAGAATTCGTTTGAGCCAACTCTTTTTAAATTCAGTAAATTATACTATTTTTTTTCTAAAATTTACACTAATTATATTTGATACAATTCCATTTTATAATCCTACAAAAAAAAATTCTATTTTATAATCCTACAGAAAATAATCTAATTATTTATCTTGTATAATATTGAGTCTTTCCCCTCTCTCATACAAGAATTTTTTTAATAAATTATGTTTGATAATTTTTTGTTAATTTTTTATTTTATTTTATGTTATCAGTTAATAATATTAACGGATATAATGGTAACATTAATAGTTAATTAACTTATCATGATATAAAAATATCTAATGAGATAGTTACATGTAATTTTTTTTATTATCTATGTTTCTAATTTTTTATTTATTTAAAACAGTTGATGATATCAAACAAACTAATAAGTAGTTATTAAAAATAAAGTTTACCAAAAAATTTAACATAAGATTGTATCGTCTAACTTCTTTATGACATAATAAGTCAATAATATATCAATATCGTTATTATATCATTAGTTAATGTTATTACATGATAATAAAAAATAAAACAAAAAAATAAAATTATCAATGGGATATCAAGTATAATTTGCAAAAAAAACTCATAAACATAGATGAGAGGAGGAGATTCATTGTTATAAGAGACAAATAACTAAGATATTTTTTTATAAAATTACATAATGGAGGGATATCTTATGTAATTAGTATAAATTTTAAATAAATTTATGTAATTTACTTTTTTAAATTTATAAGTTACTTTTAAGTTAAAGTGGAAAAAAAAATTAAAACTTAAGTAAAAGTTGTTTGGATATTTTACTTTTTCTTTCTTAAAAGTTAATTTTAAATGAAAACGTTGTTGGGATAAGCATAGCTTAATTTTAATAAAAGCAAGTTCCATATACAACTTGGTGAGTTTTGGAGACATGCACCTGTTTTATGTATTTTATGTTTTTATTTTATTTGTGTGGATTTCGTCTTAACTTGGAATCAAAATGGTGATCTACCAATACAAGCTTCGCTTAAGTGTAGGAAACGCTCCTCCCAATAGCTTATTAAAATGCTACTTATTTTTAATTATTGTTCTTTACAAAAATGTTATTTTTCCACATATTTTTCTATTAAGTGTTTGAATCAAATTTTACTTATAAGTAAAATTTAAGCTAAAAAATAATATGAGCAAAACACGCTCTAAGTGTAATGAAGAACAGAAAATTTGAGACATGAGGTTGAGTATTCCAAGTTAAAAGACAGTCACTAACCATTATCTAGTATCACTAAAACTGAAACAAATGTCAAGATCTTATTTAATTTTAGGTAAAATTGGCATGTGTTTTTATCAAATTCCTTGATCATTAGAGGTAATAATCTATAAATATCTATGATCCTTGTAATTCACTTTTCATTGTTGAAACACATTATACAAAACATTTAGTAACACTTAACATGTCTCACAAATCAAATGAGATGGAAGACAAAAGATGTGTACAAGAGGAAAGTTGTGTACAAGAGGAGAGGAATACCAATGAAACGCTATTTGGGCAAGCTAATTCCTAATTAAAATTGTGGTTGTGGAAGAAAAATAACAGTAAATAACTCTAATTTTGGAAAATATCAATCTTGTTTTCTCAGTCATCTTTTTGCAAATATATGAATATATACATTGGTGATATTTCTTAAAATTTCCTTAAAAATCTATCATAAAAATCTCTCTAATATACGAATTGACTATGTTCAATTAAATTAGATATAATTTTTATTTAACCTTGTGTTTTAAAAACATTTTATTTGATTTTTACATTAAGTGTTTTAAAAAAAATATTGTTTTAAAATGTGTTTTTGTTTTCTATAACGTCTTTGAAAATATGGTTTATTAATAGGACAAAATTTTAGTCTTTTAACATGAATGTTGTTTATAATATTAAAGTTCTTATTACAAAAAACTTTTAAAAACATAATTCAAGTCTTTTTTTTATTTCTTGTTTTCTATACTAATTGTGTAAAAGATTTCTATATTGACATCATATTACAGATATATATAACAAATTTATTGATTTTACAATAACTAGCTTTGAGAAAAAATAATGATTTCATTAGTACTACCTTGCTCAATGGGTTTTTGATTGATTATAATACATATATTATCAATGATAGATTAGACTTTTGCTTCACTTATATTGATTTAGATTACATGCATAGATTTGGTGACAAATATTTGAAATCTAAATATTTAGAATATTAGATAAAATGTTAATTTTATTTTAAAATAAATTTATCTTAATTTAAAAATTTATATATATATAAAAGTAGGTACATGTATGAAATGACTAAGTCAACTTTTTAAGTGTACATTTTACATTTAACTTTAAATATTAATTGACTTAGATAGTTGTTTGATACCAATAAGACAGGAATGTGTTGGGTTTAATACCCAACCTTTCTATTTAAGCCAATTAACATACTACACATTTTTTATAACTTCATCATGACTACATAATGATCTCACTATCATTAAAGTTAACAAAATGTTATCGATACTAAACTAAAAAATAAAAATTTATAAATATTAAAAAAAGTTAAATATTAAAATTAAAACATTTTTATTTTAAATAAAATTTAATAATCGTGTATTAACGATAAAATAATTTTATATTATTAATTAATAAAAAATTATCATTAATATGCTTTTTATAAATTATGGATTATTGAATAAAATTATTTTATATTCTTACTCAATCACCTATTTTATCTTTTAAGTAAGTATTCAAAAATTATTTAAACCTAATTTTCTTATACCATAAAACTATGCACGATGGCATAGCTGCACACAATAGGAGTGCTTCATTTCACGAGCAGAAATTCGCTGATCCGAGAGAAGGTTCATGCAGCCTATCTCTTCCAACACTGTCAATGCCATATCACTGAAAGTGAACCCACAGAACTGCTACTTCTTACGTTAAACTTATTTTGAATTTTCCCTCTGAAACCCTACGACTTGTCCACCGCCATGGATATTCGATTCCCTTTCTCCCCAGCGGAGGTCGCCAAAGTCCGCATGGTTCAGTTCGGAATACTCAGTCCCGATGAGATCGTAATTTCTCCCTACATTATCATGCACAGATATGATACGTGAATCGGATAAAAACAATATTATACGTCTATCATATTATTATAGACTACTCCTATTATTTATAAATAAAAATAGTATTATCAATCACATTTCTTTCTTGAAAACACGCACAAAGAGAACAATTTCCATTATTACTTCATCAATAGATAACACTTTCATGTTTGTATATTATACATGCTTGTATGTCTCATATGTTATACATGTTTATATGTCTCAAATGCGTATCTGAGATGCATCTAAGAATCGGATATGTGAAGCTATTGGTGGTTGTTTTGTTTGTGTGTGGTTTTCAGAGGCAAATGTCTGTGGTGCAAATCGAGCATGGCGAGACAATGGAGAGAGGGAAGCCGAAGATTGGAGGATTAAGTGATCCTCGGCTTGGAACTATTGACAGAAAGCTCAAGTGTGAGACTTGTACGTCAAGTATGGCTGAGTGCACTGGCCATTTTGGCCACTTGGAGCTTGCCAAGCCAATGTTCCATATTGGGTTTTTGAAGACTGTCTTAGCTATAATGCGTTGTGTTTGCTTCAACTGCTCTAAAATTCTAGCTGATGAGGTACTTTGCATAGTACTGAATTTATTAGCTGTTTATGCATGCGATTGTGAGAAATGACAACCCAAGAATCTAATCTGTGGTTCATTGGTCGTGATTAGTGGTCAATTGGATTTTGTGCTGTTTGAGTCGGTTAGATAGAAGGAAAGAAAGTGAAATTTGTTATCTGAATTCTTGTTTAAACTTGTAAGTTTAGGAGAGTCAAATGTAATGTGTTTTTTTAAGTTGATTGTGTTTTATGCAGAATGATCACAAGTTCAAGCAAGCTTTAAGAATCAGGAGTCCCAAAAATAGGCTGAGAAAGATTGTGGATGCTTGCAAAAACAAAAGCAAGTGTGAAGGGGGTGATGATCTTGACATTCATGGTAAAGATACCGAGGAACCAGTTAAAAAGAGTCGTGGTGGCTGTGGTGCTCAGCAGCCGAAGATTACTATTGAGGGCATGAAAATAAATGCAGAGTATAAAGCTCAAAGGAAGAAAAGTGATGACCAAGAACAGCTTCCTGAACCCGTAGAAAGGAAGCAGACTCTTTCTGCAGAAAGGGTGATTGATCTAAATTCTAATTTATAGTACGAGAACTTTTATGTTCAATGTTACAGGAACTCATGTAGTTGGTGACTTGTTATATCTGTTGAAGGTTCTTAGTGTTCTGAAAAGGATAAGCGATGAGGACTGTCAGTTGTTGGGTTTCAATCCGAAGTATACCCGTCCTGACTGGCTGATTTTACAAGTTCTTCCAATTCCCCCTCCACCTGTTAGACCTTCTGTAATGATGGACACATCCTCCAGAAGTGAGGCGAGTGTTTTATGAAACTGTTTTATGTGTTCTTGGATTTTACAAGTTTTGCAAGGCTTTTTATTTATTTATAATTTGCAGCTGATCATATGCATGATATCATTTGCGGGAACACTTTTAATCTTTGAGTTATATGCTGACATTTTTGACTCTGTTTCTTGTAGGATGATTTAACTCATCAACTGGCCATGACCATCAGGCACAATGAGAATCTGAAGAGACAGGAGAAAAATGGATCTCCTGCACATATTGTTTCCGAGTTTGCTCAGTTATTGCAGTTCCACATAGCAACATATTTTGATAACGAGTTACCTGGATTGCCAAGGGTATAATTGTGTTTAGACTCTAGCATTTGATACGGATATATACTATGCTTCCTTTAAGCTTCATCGATTTTTGAATTTTTGATAATGCATAGCGTAATTGCTTTTTATTTGTTTATTTATTTCTCAGGCTACTCAAAGATCTGGAAGGCCTATCAAATCAATATGTAGCAGGCTCAAGGCAAAAGAAGGCCGGATTAGAGGTAACTTGATGGGTAAAAGAGTTGATTTTTCTGCTCGAACAGTCATTACACCTGATCCAACGATCAACATTGATCAATTGGGAGTACCATGGAGTATCGCGTTGAACCTCACATACCCTGAGCCTGTGACTCCATATAATATTGAAAGGTTGAATTTCAATATGTTTTTCCTGTTGCTATTGGTGAGTTCTCTACAATTTTTAACAGAAAATATTTGAAATGAAAAAGAAAAAAACAGGTTGAAGGAAATTGTTGAGTACGGACCCCATCCTCCACCTGGAAAAACTGGTGCCAAGTATATCATTCGTGATGACGGACAAAGACTTGATCTCAGATATTTAAAGAAAAGCAGTGATCACCATTTAGAGCTTGGCTACAAGGCACTGTTTTTTAACAATGATAATATTGTTCTCTTTTGTTTTCCCTTAATGCCTTATAGTTCTTAGTGTTGTGGTTTTAGGTAGAGCGTCATTTGAATGATGGAGACTTTGTTCTCTTCAATCGTCAGCCTAGTCTTCATAAAATGTCCATCATGGGGCATAGAATCAAAATCATGCCTTATTCTACTTTCCGGCTTAACTTGTCCGTAACTTCACCATATAATGCTGATTTTGATGGGGACGAAATGAATATGCATGTTCCTCAGTCTTTTGAAACCAGAGCTGAGGTGTTGGAGCTGATGATGGTGCCTAAATGCATTGTGTCACCACAGTCAAACAGGCCAGTGATGGGAATTGTCCAAGATACACTTTTAGGATGCAGAAAAATCACCAAGAGAGACACTTTCATCACAAAGGTAATAATAAGTGTATTTTTCTATTGATGCAGTTTAGTTCAGCCTCATGATTCTTGTCCAGGCTATTTAGATGTCTGATAAAAACTTTTTCTTTTTTCCTTTTAACCAGGATGTTTTTATGAACATATTGATGTGGTGGGAAGATTTTGATGGGAAAGTTCCTGCTCCTGCTATATTGAAGCCAGAACCATTGTGGACAGGGAAACAAGTTTTCAATCTCATCATTCCAAGACAAATAAATCTAATTAGATATGCTAGCTGGCACAGTGAGGATGAAAGAGGATCCATAACCCCTGGGGATACCATGGTCAGAATTGAAAAAGGGGAAGTACTTACTGGGACACTTTGCAAAAAGACGCTTGGAGCATCTGCCGGAAGTCTCATTCATGTGATCTGGTATGCACCTTCAGTATATAATGGACTGCTTGGTACTATAACTATGACGGTTTATTGTAGCCAGCCTTACCTTGCATTTGCAAGAGGCTGATTCCACAATTAGAACATGTGACGTCTTAGTCACATGGCAGCAATTCTAACTGTTGCACCGAGGCTCTCCTTCAGCATCAGTATATAATAAAACAGTTATGTAAATATTTCTACTTGAAATTACTAGATGAATTTTATTATGTAATGGTCAATCTACCTTGACAGATCTCTTTCAAAGGAAAGGGGTTGTTTTCTATTGATCCAAGCTCCACCTCTCTAATGACCTTGTTAAATAGTTTTATAGTTATAATGTTTTAGGGTGCTTTCTGATAATAGTCCTGAAACTTTGTGGCCGTGGAAAATGTTTCAATCAGTTTCTTTCTTGTTTGTTTCCTTCACTGAATGTCTACTTGAATGCAGGGAAGAGGTTGGCCCTGATGCAGCTCGAAAATTTCTTGGTCATACTCAGTGGCTTGTAAACTATTGGCTTTTGCAGAATGCTTTTAGCATTGGAATTGGTGATACAATTGCTGATGCTTCCACTATGGAAACCATAAATCAGACTATTTCAGCAGCTAAGGAGAAAGTGAAACAACTTATCAGGGATGCTCAAGAGAAGAAGTTGGAGGCTGAACCTGGTCGGACAATGATGGATTCGTTTGAAAATAGAGTGAACCAGGTACTCAATTTGGATTTCTTTTCACATTGCTGTTATATTTATTAAAATTTTGTTTTGGGTGAATCTGATGAATTTTCATATATGATAATTTTAGACTCTAAATAAAGCTCGTGATGATGCTGGAAATAGTGCTAAAGAAAGTTTAGCTGAGAGCAACAATCTGAAAGCAATGGTGAACTCAGGTTCCAAAGGAAGTTTTATCAACATATCACAAATGACTGCTTGTGTGGGCCAACAGAACGTTGAGGGTAAGCGAATTCCATATGGATTCGTAGACCGGACACTGCCTCACTTCTCAAAAGATGATTATGGGCCTGAAAGTCGTGGC
Source organism: Pachyrhizus erosus (assembly GCA_026544285.1). NCBI lineage: Eukaryota > Viridiplantae > Streptophyta > Magnoliopsida > Fabales > Fabaceae > Pachyrhizus > Pachyrhizus erosus. The sequence continues at coordinate 20,799 of JAMLFT010001306.1, forward strand.
TTTGTGGAGAACTCATATCTACGTGGACTGACCCCTCAAGAGTTCTTTTTCCATGCCATGGGTGGTAGGGAAGGTCTTATTGATACTGCAGTGAAGACCTCTGAAACTGGGTACATACAGAGGCGACTCGTGAAGGCTATGGAGGACATCATGGTTAAATATGATGGGACAGTTAGAAACTCTTTGGGAGACGTCATACAATTTCTCTATGGAGAAGATGGTATGGACGCTGTTTGGATTGAAACACAGAAGCTGGATTCCCTTAAAATGAAAAAAACAGAATTTGATAGGGTCTTTAGGTATGAATTTGATGATGAAAACTGGAAGCCTAACTACATGCTTCAAGAGCCTGTAGAAGACTTAAAAACCATCAGAGAGTTTCGTAATGTGTTTGAGGCTGAAGTTCAAAAGCTTGAAGCTGATAGATATCAACTTGCAACAGAGATAGCCTCTAATGGTGAGAGTTCTCTGCCACTACCTGTTAACCTGAAGAGGCTTATCTGGAATGCTCAGAAGACATTTAGGGTTGACTTCCGTAGGCCTTCTGATATGCATCCAATGGAAATTGTGGAAGCCATTGATAAGCTCCAGGAGCGGCTTAAGGTTGTTCCTGGTGATGATCGCTTGAGTCAAGAAGCTCAGAAGAATGCTACTCTCCTGTTCAATATTCTGCTCCGCACCACTTTTGCCAGTAAAAGGGTCTTGGAGGAATACAGGCTTTCGCGTGAGGCATTTGAGTGGGTAGTGGGAGAAATAGAAGCAAGATTCTTGCAGTCGCAAGTAGCCGCTGGAGAAATGATTGGTGTTGTAGCAGCACAATCAATTGGTGAACCTGCTACCCAGATGACTCTCAACACTTTCCACTATGCTGGTGTCAGTGCAAAGAACGTTACTCTTGGTGTTCCTAGGTTAAGGGAAATCATTAATGTGGCAAAGAGAATTAAAACGCCTTCTCTATCTGTGTACTTGAAACCTGGTATTGCTAAGACTAAAGAGAGAGCCAAGGCTGTGCAGTGTGCTTTAGAATATACCACTCTCAGGAGTGTGACTCAAGCTACAGAAGTGTGGTATGATCCGGACCCGACGAGTACAATAATTGAAGAGGATGTCGATTTTGTCAAGTCTTACTATGAAATGCCTGATGAAGAAGTTGTTCTTGAAAAAATCTCGCCTTGGTTGCTTCGCGTAGAGCTGAATCGTGAAATGATGGTGGACAAGAAGTTGAGTATGGCTGACATCGCTCAGAAGATTAACCTTGAATTTGATGATGATTTGTCTTGTATATTTAATGACGACAACGCCGAAAAACTTATACTTCGTATCCGTATTATGAATGATGAAGGACCGAAGGGTGAGGTTCAGGATGAATCTGCTGAAGATGATGTTTTCTTAAAGAAAATAGAAAGCAACATGCTGACAGAAATGACTTTACGAGGTATCCCAGATATCAACAAGGTTTTCATAAAAAATACTAAAATTCAGAAGTTTGATGAGAATGAAGGTTTTAAGTCTCATGGGGAATGGATGCTTGATACCGAAGGTGTCAACCTTCTAGCTGTGATGTGCCATGAAGATGTTGATCCGAGCAGGACCACAAGCAACCACTTGATTGAAGTCATTGAAGTTCTTGGTATTGAGGCAGTTCGGCGAGCTCTTCTGGACGAGTTGCGAATTGTCATTTCTTTTGACGGTTCTTATGTCAATTACAGGCATTTGGCTATTCTTTGTGAAACCATGACTTATAGGGGGCATTTGATGGCAATTACACGTCATGGTATCAACAGGAATGACACTGGCCCAATGATGAGATGCTCATTTGAAGAGACAGTTGATATTCTCCTTGATGCTGCAGTATATGCTGAGACTGATTACTTGAGGGGAGTCACTGAAAACATTATGTTAGGTCAGCTCGCACCCATCGGCACTGGTTGCTGCACCTTGTATCTTAATGATGAGATGCTGAAGAATGCCATTGAGCTCCAACTGCCTAGTTATACAGATGGTCTTGATTTTGGTATGAATCCTGCTTGCTCCCCAACATCTGGAACAACTCCATATCATGATGGCATGATGTCTCCCAGTTATTTGTTGAGCCCAAATTTACGTCTCTCTCCTTCTATGGATGCAAATTTTTCACCTTATGTTGGTGGGATGGCATTTTCCCCTACTTCATCTCCTGGTTATAGTCCATCATCCCCTGGCTATAGTCCATCATCTCCTGGTTACAGCCCCACATCACCTGGCTACAGCCCCACTTCACCTGGTTACAGTCCTACCTCTCCAGCTTATAGTCCTAGCTCTCCAGGATATAGTCCTACAAGTCCATCTTACTCTCCCACATCACCCAGCTACAGCCCCACCTCAGCTGCATATAGCCCCACTTCACCAGCATACAGCCCCACTTCACCAGCATACAGTCCTACTTCTCCATCATACAGCCCCACTTCACCAGCATATAGTCCTACTTCTCCATCATATAGCCCAACATCACCTTCATATAGTCCAACTTCACCTTCCTACAGCCCTACATCACCCTCTTACAGCCCAACATCTCCATCATATAGTCCTACCTCTCCTGCATACAGCCCCACATCACCTGGATACAGCCCAACATCACCCTCATATAGCCCAACATCACCATCCTATAGTCCTACTTCCCCTAGTTACAATCCACAGTCAGCAAAATATAGTCCTTCGTTAGCTTATTCTCCAAGCAGTCCAAGATTGTCTCCCACGTCTCCAAACTATAGGTAAGTAATTCTCTGGATTTTTTTAATACATGTAATAAACAGAACCTTCAAACACTAACATGCCAAAATTTGAACCACATTCCCTTCATTTTTCAGTCAAGAACTTGGGTTTGAGGAGGAACCAACCTCAACCTTTTGCAATACAAGTTATTTTACTTTGCTGTATATTCCATACTGTTCAACGATTAGCTTGTTGGGTGGTTCATATATAAAGTCTATGATTCTGGGTTTTTCGTTTCTCAAATGCATATGTATTTTAAGTTAATTTTTGTTTAATTTATTATTTTCCAGCCCGACATCTCCGTCATATTCACCAACATCTCCATCTTATTCTCCATCAAGCCCAACATACAGTCCCAGCAGGTAAGTTAACTTCATTTGTAGTCCTGCCAAGCCTTTAAACAGTTTATCCGATGTCCATGATAAGAAAGTACAGTAGCAGAATTGGAGATTTTTCTTTTTTCTCGTGTTGTTATTATTTGTTAAAATGAGATTATTTATGTGACTTGTTCATTTTTACTTGTTTATAGTCCATATAATTCTGGTGTGAGCCCAGACTATAGCCCAAGTTCCCCACAATTTAGGTATGCATGCATATGTACAAATCGTTTCGTTAACTAGTAAATTGTATGGAAGGCATATTGCTGAGAACGGTCTGGTTTTGTTTTGATGGTTTGCAGCCCCAGTACGGGTTACTCACCAAGTCAACCTGGTTACTCACCATCGTCAACCAGCCAGTACACTCCACAAACTAGTGACAAGGATGAATGATAGAGGAACTCGATGACTTTGCTGAAGGGCAAAAGTTTGGCTTAAATTATTTTTTTTATCTTATTTACGATATAAATATTTCAGAAATTCTTCACTAGAGACATATGTTGACTAAAAAATTCTTAATAATACTCCATCTTCCTATCCAATTGGTTCAAAATTGTAAGCCAAAACATGTCAAGAAGATTTGTATTAAATATCAATATTTTTTAATGTTCATAAGACAGGATGGAGCTCGACCAGATTAACATCATAAGGAATTTTATATTCTTTTTAGGTACGATGAAACATATAAGAATGTTAAAAATTATTTATTATTTTATTTCTTATTATATTTTTTTTTAATTCTAAAATTATTTATTATTTTATTTATTTAGATTTTTATTATCTATTTAAATATTTTATTTTCTTTATGTATTTATTTTTGCTTTATCCTTTTTTTTTTGTAAACATAACTTGAAACTGAGTAGTAAACTATGACATTATATTTTAAATTTTATATAGCAAATTTAAATTGATTTTGTTTATTTTTATTATTTCTTTTTTGAAAATTTCTTATTTTTTACATTTTTATTTTGTTTTTTTTCTAGACAAATTAGGTGTTTATAGTTGTTCTTCTTTACTTAAGTTTTATTAGGTAATATGATTAGCATGCGTTTTTATATTATCATAGTAAAAGATAAGTAAAGATATAAATCTCAACTTTGTTCAAATACTCAAAGTGTAAAATTAGTGGCATAGAGACTTGAAACGTAAAAACAATGGACACGGGGATCCAAAATATAAAATGTGTGGGTGTGGATCCAAAATATAAAAGCAATTGACAAAGGGACTTGAAATTTAAAAGCAATGGGTGTAGGGACCCAAAATTAAAAAGTTATAGGCCCAGGGTAAATGTAAAAGCAGTAAATGCAGGGACTTAATATTTAAAAGTTGTGGGCACGGGATCTCAAAATGCATAAGTAGTGGGCATGGAGACCTAAAATGTAAAAGCAGTTGATACGGAGACTAAAATTTTAAAAGGAGTGGGCATGAAGATCCAAAATTAAAAAGTTATAGGCGTGGGGACTCAAAATATAAGAATAGTCCACATAAGGACCTAAATAAAAAAGTAATAGACATAGGGACTTGAAACATAAAAGTAGTGAGTGTGGGACCCGAAATTTAAAAGTATTGGGTGCAAAGACTTTAAATGTAAAAGTGGTGAGGGCAAAACCTAAAATGTAAAGGTAATGGGTGCAATGACTTAAAATATAAAAGTAGTTGACATAAGGACCCAAAATGTAAATGCAGTGGACACAAGTCACGACTCACGCTTGAGCCATGATTGACGCACACACTATTGTTGTCTCAATCTGGCTGGCGTAAGAAATAAACCATACTAAGACACAAAATAGAAAACAATTAAAGAGAGTTACTGAAAAATTGGTAGAGTCTCCTCTAAAACAGGATAATCGATTTATTGGTTCATCTGTAAAATCAATACAATTGTGTGTGTATATAATCATATCCAAATCCAATAATCAAGTATCAGGATCACATATATTACAACTTAGACTCTTGATGTAATTATATTTCAAATATTTCAACCAAAAGTTATATAGATCATATATAACAATGATACCAATATTTCAAAAAAAAAGAAGCATAATTACATAGTCATCACATCCATGTGGTGGGATAATCTATGACTCAAAATAAAGAGATTATCTCTATCTTTATCTTTATTCCTATCTTTATCCTCATAGCTACATTATACTTGAGTTATCAAAACACCTCCATCATAAGCAATGGAGACCTATCAAAAAGCTAAATAAAATCCTAGGTAGATTAGAAAATCCTAGGAAGTTTACTACTCAACCACTTGTGAATTTGAGAAAAAAAAGAAAAAGGGTAAGTCATGAGGACTCAATGAAAGCATAATAAACAAGTGGACAAGAAGAAGAAAACAAACATGACACGAGTTTTTTAGTTCAAAAACAAAGACTTAAATAATAAAACAAAGTGAAACAAATATTGTTTACCTTTAAAGAGCTAGTATTCACTCCCTTAAAAATTTATTAGATATAACAAACAAATCATAATGAAGGCTACATATTACTAGGGGAGTAATTGCAAAATGATAGCTCCTAGGTAAGTGTAACAAGTCGTACAAGTAATATAGAAATGAAAGTCCAAGTATTGTTTTCCATAGAGACTTGTCCAATGTTTGACAATTTTCATAAAGATAACCTACTATAACAATGAAAATGCATTAAATGGATGGTGAAAGGGATTTAGAGTTGGGACAAAGCAATAAAAAGAAAAACTTGACAATAAAAACTATTTTGGGAATTGTTTCAAACACTTAGAATGTAGAAAAAATGTGATTAACACAACAATGATATTATGAGTTGGGATTGACTTCACTAAATTATCCCCTCATACATACAAGAGTTACTCATCTAATTTAAAGTTTATTTATTATCATCAATCACAAATTACTCAAACTCTAATCCCTTAGAAATAAGAGTCTTAGTTTCTTAACTAAACTATCAATCTCTTGAATAGGTTAACCAAACAACTTGCTTTAAGAACAAGAGTTAAAATATGACTAATAAACTTTGTTCTATCCCTAGACACAAAGCTCATTACATGTTCTTCTTTATTTCTAAGTTCAAACATATTTCCCAATAATATTCAAACCCCAAAATCAAGCAAAAGGTGATCAAGCCAAAGCAAGCATTAAACATAAAAGAAAATACTAAATAATGAACAATAAACATAGAATGATAACTCAAAATGTATACATGAATATAAGTTTAATTACATCAAAACCCCAACAAGGGTGAGTCTAGCTACTTAGGAATGAATGAAGAAGAGAAAATGATACAAAAGTAAAGGATCTTCCAAAAGTCATAAGATACAAAAGATAGATTTTTCCTTGTTACCTACCACTTTAGAGAGCTATGTTTTTTGTGTTTGAGAATGTGCCTTGCAAAATGGTTAAAATCCTTTTTTTACATATGCTCATTAAGGACAGGTCATGTTCAACCTCAAGTTTTCCCGCACTCAGCTTGACAAAAAGAGCACCAAAGGTGTAATTCGAATGTTTTCACACTTAGCCTCAACTTTTCCATGCTCATGGATGAAGGTTGGCAACAACAAAGACATCTTTCTAACATTCTCAAGCTTAACATCAAAATGCCAGCAAGTCTATATGAACAACTTTGGCTTTTGGCATTCAAAAATTTCTTCCAATGATATTTAACTTGATCTTCCAATGATTATCATTCCAATCCTTCAATTCTTCTTCTTTCCCTATAATAAAACATAAAAAAAACTAATAAAATTTCTAAAGGGTTAGAAACTTAATGTGTACTTCTAATTAATAGTTAGATTAGCCTAAAAGTTATTAAAACATAGTTCTAAGTCATAAAAAAATGTAAGCATAAAAGGCATTTATCACAAACTCACCTCTAGAAAATTTACCAAAACGAACCTTGTCATTGGCTCTTCACAAATTTTTGTTGTCGCACTACGTGCTTTTGAGATAACAAATTTTACATTAAGAAGTTTGTTATGTACAAAATTAATGGACTACAGAAACACACCAAGTTACTACCAATATTATATGTATATTTTTATTGTAAGTTTTCCTTTTACAAACTTTATAACACTCTAGCGTGGCAAGTTAAACAAGTGAAAGCCATAGGTACAATTCTTTGACTATCGAATCTCTTCAAATTGTGGAATTAAAAAACTATTTTGTGAATCATGAATTAAATAGTATTATGAATCATAAAATACATTATCAATAAAAATAAACTAAAATATTTTAAGTAAAGTGACATAAGCAAAACATAACTTAATATATCATATATGTATTATGAACTTCATAATAATTCAAGATCCAAGTTATAAATCTAAATACCAAATAAATAGTGGTTGGCTAGATAAAGTTAAAGTGTTCATAACTCTTAAAAAAACATCAAAATGAAAAAATGTAGACTACTATTTGTTTCTTACTTTTGATTGTTAATAGTAATTTTATGTTTATTTTATATGTTAAATATTTTTATTTTATAATAAGTTGCTTGGATTTTAATTATAATTTAGCATTAATTTAACAAATATTTGTGAATTGAATTACTAAATAAGTAAAATATGTTTTTATAATATATTTTGATGTTTTGTTATGTTTTTTATATAGGTTTTATTAAAATAAGTAATATTGGACATAAAGCCTTAAGCACAAGTGTGGAAGTCCAAGAAAAGGAAAGGTCAACTTTTGAAAGGATTGCTAAAAGGAAGTAAGGTGTCCCACACTTAAACATAGAGTGCCTAATATACAGAGAGGGTGACTTTTGAGTTCTATATAAGCACCCCAACACCTAAGAAGAAAGCACTTGATGCTTAGTTCTTGTATTGCAATGTCTATCTAATTGAGTTGAGGGTAAGATGGAAAGTATATCCCACGTTAGTCATGCCTCTAAGATAGTGAGCATGAAAGACTAAGATTTTTTTTGACAATTTTCTTTTTTTTTTTCATCTTTTTGAGTGATTTCAATGTATCCAAGGGTAGCTCTTACCATGATCATAAATGGCTAGGCATCTTCTTAGTGGAAATTGTGAGATATCTTGAACCAAATCTTATGAATTGATTCTTAATTTATAAAAGTTTTATCATATTTTATTGTCTTATGTTATAATGTCATTTTTCTACTCTTAATGTTTTCTATCATCTAATCAACCATTGGAATTATTTTAAATTTTGTTGTAATTGGAAAATCCTAATTAAATTTGGAAATGGAATTAGATGTCGAATGTGTTATGATTTAGATATGGATTTTAATGTATTAGTTTTATAAGAGACCTGTTTTGCATATCAAAGTTTTATGATTTATCTTCTTAGGGATAAAGGAATAAGTTATAGAATTGAGATTTTTTATTTTTAAGGGGTTGAGGATAAAAAGAAACAATGTTTCTAGAATTGTGAATTATGAAATGAGGATAGAAGTATTCTTTTTATAATATGATGGTTGATGTTTAGGCAACTCATGATTTCTAACATTTTCAATATAATTGTTTTAAAATCCTAATTGCGTGTTAAACTTTGATAAAAAAAAATCTAAAATTTGTTGTTTTCAAAGTTTCATTGATTTAGTGTTAAAAATTCTAATTTTAATTTCAAATAATAAATTCCAATCTTGATTGTTTATATAATGAAGAAGTTGAAATTGTTAGGTATTAAAGCAAGTCTTTATAGGAACAATACTTTACATACTTTTACTACTTGTGCAATGTACTATACCTACTAATAGGTAAACACCTACACGTGGGTGTCATGTTCTCATTCATCATCTGAGAAATCAATGTCACTTGAGTCATCTCCATCCTTTTACAATTTTTCTTTTTTCTCTCCATCTCCAACTATCTTTACAATTTTATTTTCATCCCTATTATGATCATTTTCCCCTTCTTATAAGGCTTAGTATTTAAGTTTCAAGAGCCTATAAAAAAATTTAAGTATGAGCATACTATGATTAAGTGTTACAAGTTTTAAAGGTCAAACAAATACCTACACTATTTTCCTTGCTTGGAGCTCCTTCTTCAAGAGTTAATGACTTCTGTATATCTATATGAAATATCAATTAGTATGTAAAGATCTTTTTTTAGCATTTCACTCTTCATGTGATTTAATATTAGATAATCATATAAGATCATAAGTATCTCATTTCTCCTTTCTAGCCTTTTGTCTTATCTCAAGTTAAATATTATATTTAACTAAGGCAAGAGCATTTCATCTTTATTATTCTAACTAAATTCTTTATTTAGCATGGACTTGACCTGATATGCTTGAATTTTTTTCATATCCAATAGCAATACAAGTGAAGCCAAGGACTTTCATTTCTAGATTTTGTTCCTCTTACCCTTTTTACCATACAATTTTCCCACCAAAGAGTTCTAATGTCAAAACAAATTCCAATGATGCATATAAAATGCGCTTTAGGGCAAACATCCTAAAGAATAATGTTGGTTTTAAAACAAACAAATTTATCAAGCAATTTGAGCAAATCCAATAGTTTGTGAAAAAGGTTGAAATGTAAAGTGCAAAAATAATTAAATTCAAATAGTAGGATAATATGTAATTAACTTTTAATAAAGAGAACCTAGGGTTATCTTATCAACTAGTTTGAATAAATGAGGGATTAAAACATAATTTATAAAAAAATTACATGTGTCCATTCTCATCAAACTTTTTAATGACATGACAAGTCACTAGGTTACTAACATGACTATTCTATCATCAAAAAACTTGTTACATGATAACAAGGATTAAAACAATTAATAGAAAAAGAGTATTGAGGACCAAAAACACAAAAAAAAATGTTTAAGGACTAGAAGTGAAATTTGCAACAAGTTTAAGGAACAAAAAAAAATAATTTACCTTAATTTTAACATATTTGTGATTAAAAACTGTCATAATTTTTTTTTTATTTCTGTTTTTGTAATTAACATAGTAGAGATTTTTAAACTTCGCTATAATATTTTAAAAAAATTAAAAATTAAAAGACTTTTCCCTTCCTTTCTTAGACCTCATGACCCTACTTCCCTTCCTTTTTCCCTCACAACCTGTTTCCCCAACAACATCAAGATCTCCCTACGATGTGAAACAAAAAATCGTTATCCCTCATGACGAAGCATAAAGACTCTAATGAAGTCCTAAAGACTTTTATTCCAAGCACCAATAGTCAAGCAATGAAGATGGGAAGGGAATGGAAGGGGGATTTAGTGGATAGGACAATGGTTGTGAACAACAAGATGTATGCATTGGGATTGAGGATCAATACTTTGCAAAGGTTTCTATAGTTTCTCCAATTCACCAAAAATGACTAGCAGTGGCTTGCTATTTGACACAAACAAGATGTATTTGTGGATCTCGTTAGAGGATGACTGTTAGATGTTTTTCTTTGATTCGGCAAGTGTACCGATTCGATTGTAATATAGTACCTTTTCAAGTACGAATGTCGTATCCACAAGGAACAGTTTTGGTAAATTTTCTTATGATTTAAAGCTCTCTGAGTCTTAAGCCAAATGAACAATAGTTTAATTTAAATTTGGTAAAGGGGGTTTTCAAAATAATTTTAAAATAAACAAAATATGAGTTAACCAAAAGTTGATTTATAAAATTTCAATGATGAGAATTGGGATTGAATGTATCTCATCGCACTTTCTTGTATTTTATATTTTAAATCACATAAAATTCTCAGAATACATGTTCTTGATACCGCATTCTAATTCATTCAAACTGATTCCTCACGTATGAAATTCTAGAGATAATTTGCTAAACAATAATTCCTTAGTTGTTTAGCAAATTAACCAGCCTTAAGCCCGAATGC
>JAMLFT010001307.1:0-31697 GCA_026544285.1 Pachyrhizus erosus
ATATTATTTTATAATTAATTGAAAAAATAAAAGTCTTTTATAGTGTCAGTTCATAGAGTGTTTACGTGAAAAAAAAAAGAAAACTTTTCATAAAATAATAGTACTTTCCATTATATTATTTTTAGCTAAATAAAATTACCATATCTTTTTTTTTCTTCATTTAATAATAAATGAAAAATAATAATTTTTTCTCGTAATTTTTAATTTTTTTATCATCCTTCTTTTAAGAGTTTTTTAGTACAATTCACACTGCTAAAATAGCATAAAGTTTAACAGGCAATTTGTTACTTTTAGAACTGCAGCTGAAGTAAGCATGGTTCACTTCTGCTATACGTGGTTTTTATGAGCAATATATAATATTTATAATTTTGATTTAATCATAATTATATTTATAAGGGCTTTAAATTATACATGAAGAACTTTGAAAATACTTCATAAAATTCTGTGAAGGTATAGATAGAGACACAAAATTTTTTCATAATTGCTAACGAATAATGATTATGTACTTGGAAGGCTAATTAGACATTAGAGGAAAAAGAAGAGCTAAAAAATGTACTTTGGTTGGTTCCTTTAATCGTGCATGTAGTTAATACATTAAGGTGAAGTAATTGGAAAACACTTGTGGATTACTCGTTTGTATATCTCAAAGCTTACTTGATGTTTTTTCTTTTCTTACAGCTTCTGTCTTTTGTCTAAGGTCTTCTTTCAAATAATACCTTTTATGACTATTTGTTAGAAAAATAATTAAGAGGTAGAATGAATTAAGCTTTTCTTTTAAGTTAAAATTGAAATATATATTTAACGTTTGTAGAAGTTATCTCCACTTATTTATTTTCTAATATTTGAGATATATAAATTGATTTCAGCATATGAAATAAGTTTAATTTATTTTTATCTTTCTAATTTCTTCTTTTGTAACATCTTATGAAAAAAATTATCTAAACGAAACCTATATGTACAAAGACATATATACAAAATATAATAATAAATAAGTAATAGTATATTATTATATCTAAATCATGTTTCAGAAAAGTTCTTAATTGTTATGCAAAAATAATTATTTTATTATTTATTATTATTATTATAAAATATTAAGAAATATTTCAAAAATTTAATAATGTAACTTTGCCATTTCTTAAATAAATAAGAGAGAGTAATTTTAGAAGTAAAATTCATTAAAATTGATTATTTTTAATATATTATTCTGTTTACTTTGATATATGCTATTGTTCAGAGTCGATCCCGTTTTACTACTAGTTCTGGTGTTCATGATTTTTGTTGATGAGTGTATTTGTATGACTTGACTTTATTATCTAAAAAAATAAAGATAGGGTTTTTGTAATTTCCCACACATTTCATTCATATTATGCCATAGAATCGATTTTCAGCCAATGTAGTTTTCTTTTTAAACAATGGTAAAGATATGTCAATCACAACTTTTGTGCCTATCATGAGCTCCTTAATCTCGTTGGATAAAAAGATTTAATAATTAATTTAGTTCTTAAAATATAAGATTTTATAATTTTTATTTTTTATAATTTTTATTTTTATTATTTAAAGATGTCATAATAAAAAGTTTGACAAAAATTACATATGTAATTTTTTTAGTAAATTTTATTTTTAAATATTTACTTATTTAAAATAGTTAACAAAAGATTTAAAAACACAATTTAACAAAATAAAAATTACATACAATTATTTTATTAAATTTTTTAATTATGTGATAAGTCATTAGACTTAAATTGCTAACATCACTATTATATCATCATTTAAAAATAATAAATTAAAAAAATATTTAATAACAAAGACTAAAATAAAATAAAAAATAAAAAATTATTTTTTAAATACCAAAATTCATATTTAAAACCTCAATAAAACATATTTAGATAACCATGATTGTGTCACACAAATAAAAAGACTATTATCCCCATCTACAAATTAAACATAAGGTTAATTAATTTTTTTAGCCCTTCTAAATATGTGATTTTATATTTTTAATCTTTATAAAAATCCTGAGTATTTTTAATCTGTTTTATTTGTTGATAGCATTTTTAGTCTTTAGTGTGAAATTGAGATTGTTAAATACTAATATGTTTAATTAACTACAAAGGTCACATAAGCTCTGTCATGTAGAGATCTTGTGTGACATAACGTTCACATTAATGTATCACGTGGTAGTAACATATTAATAAAAATATGAATATAATATGTTTATAAAAACTAAAAAAAGAATATAATATATTTATAAAAATTAAAATAAAAAATCATATTTATAAGAACTAAAGATTTATTTAATCCTTAAATTAATTATCAATTAGTTTGTTTAATTTCAAAAAATATAATACAATTCTTTTAAAAATCATATTTTAAAATTTAAAAATCACGAGTAAAAAATAAAAAGTGATAAAAAAAATGTCAGTTAGTTTGTTTTCATTGTTAATCTTTATTTGCATTGATGCAACATTTTTCCTAATAATTTGTCTACTTCATTTATTATATCTATCATATTCTTTCAATTTTTCATTTTTCTTTATGCATATTTCACAAGTATATGCATACACACACTTTTTTTATAAAAAAAAACCAACCAATATTGTTTTATTTTCATAAATTTCAACATTTCAATTATCAAATTTGGAGTCTCAATATAAATTAAATAATGCAGGCTCCTATTTCAACCAATTTCAAACTTAAAACATAATTTTAAAAAATACAAAAAATTCACATCACTAATAAATTTCCACTTTCAATAAATGCAAACCTAAGAATCAAATTTAACATTTAAATTAAAATTTGCATAATTCACAGATGTGATAGATCATTAACAATTTCATGTACATTCCGCAATAAATAGGAGTATATTAAAATATTAACCATGGCTCGCATGGCATTACCACTAAAATTTCCATTATAAAATTTAAAATTCCTAAAATTGGCTTTGATTTACTAAACTAAGTACACATTACTGTAATATTTCAAAGATGATTCTTTAAAAAAAAAATTCAAAGAATAAAGTAAGAACTATCTCATTTCCAAATTTAGAGCTATTTTTGGGGTGAAATAACTACTCTTCAAAACAAAACAAAAAATTGTAGCTATATATAAGGTTTAAAATTAAAGTGAAAGAAAAAAAAGAAAAAAGAAAAATATGTAAAATAAGATATTTTTTTAAGTTGTTTAATAAGATAAAAAATTAAAAAAAAGAAAGATAAAAAATGCAATTTTTTCATAAATAATCCGTATAAATATATAAATTTTTCATCTTAGTCCTCATAAATATACAACATTCTCATTATTTTCTATAAAATCTTTTCATGTCACTACTACATGACATATCCACATGGATACCATCACACAAGACATCCACATGCTAAGGTTATAATGTGTCATTTGTTAGACACATCAACATTTAATTATCCCAATTTAACCTTAGATATTAAAATTTTAACAATAAATAAATTAAGGATAAAAATTGCTCAAAATTTATTTAAGGATTAAAAATAGAAAATTATATATTTATGAAAACTAATAACATATGCATGTATGTGCAATTGGTTGTCACTTTTGTAAAGTTTGATATCTATTTTTTTTTAAGCTATCTATTCTTCTCTTTAATGAATATAAATAAAATGAACAATTTGTCACAACTTAAGTAGTCAAATACTAATATTGGCTTATGAAAAGTCATTATTTATATAGGACTCAGTGTGTTTCTTAACATTGATATTTCTTTAAGAGTGGATGATATTTTAAGATTGATACTCCTTTAAGGTTGGAGAGACATGTTAAGAAGACAACTCTTTCATTTATTATCAAATAAAGACCTCTCTCTCAAGAATATTTCCACTGGATATACACTACCTTTCAAAGAATAATTATGGTTAAAAAGAAGATGCTAATTCAATATTTTGTCATAAAATGTGTGCAACAAAGTGTTAGGAGGAATGAAGTGTTGGAAATGGAAATAGAAATAGACAAGTAATAGGAAGAGAAAAGTATGAAAGAGACTTTAGTGGCAAATTCTAGAAGATATTTTGAAAAAAGACAAAAAGATGGAATCAATTTGCAACATTTGAAGTTTAAGAGTTCTAGGATTTGTAAATGTTTAATTGACCCTTTTTAGAATGAGGATATTAAAACAGCTAAGTGGGATTGTAAGAACTCTAAAAGTCCTAAGCTAGATAGGTATACTTTTGACTTTATAAAGGAGTTTTGGGATATTTTAAAAGGTTATCGAGAGGGGCTAACATTTCTTTTATTGCTTTGATATAAAAAAAGAGTGGTCTAAGAAGATTTCAAATTATATACTTATTTCTCTAATTGGGAATATGTATAAAGTGTTAGTTAAACTTTTGACAAATAGGCTCAAGAAGGTAATTCATCAAATAATTGAAAACACACAATAAGCTTTTATCTAGAATAATAAAATTTTAGATGAGGTTTTTATAGCAAATGAGATTATAGAGGAAACAAGCAGGAAATAAAAAAAAGCTACTTTTGTTTAAAGTTGATTTTAAAAAGGCCTATGACTTAGTGGATTGGGAATATTTGTTATTTTGTAATGGAGATATGAGGTTTCCAAAGAAGTGAAGATATTGGATTTTTGAATGTTTGTCTACATCTTTTATCTTAGTGTTTGTAAATAGGAGTCCAACAAGGGATATCATGTTTCATTGTGGGCTAAGACAAGGGATCTTTTATTTCCTTTTTTCTTAGAGCTTTAAAGACAAAATAAATTTTCTAAGGCAAAAATTCAACGTATGTATAAGCAAATTTCTCATTTACAATTTGCTGATGATACTTTGATTTTTGAGGAGAAATCTTGGTCAAATATATGGGCGATTAAAGCAATTTTCATAAGAGTCTATTAGTGGGAGTAAATGTACAAGAAGTGTGATTTCAAGAGGTGGAATTTGTTTTGAATTGTAGGGTGAGTGACTTGCCAATTAAATATTTGGGTTTACCTAGTGGGGCAAATCCAAGAAAATTGAGTACTTAGGAGTAGGTGGTGGAGGTTATTAAAAAGATATTGAAGGGATGGCAATCTAAATATCTATCTACAGGGAGTAAGGCTTGTGCTTTTTAAATTTGTCTTATCTACAATTTCGATTTATTATTTGTCTTTTTTCAAGGTTCTTACAGGTATTATCTATAAACTTGAATCTTAGGTCTTAGATAGAACCTTCCCATTAGATAGCCAAGAAGAAGAATAGCTTTTCCTTTTCCTGTCGCCACCTGTCCTACCTTTTCGTTTGTCCTTTTTGTCTTTGTACTTCCTTTCCTTTCTTTTTATCTGCAAAAATGAAAAAAAAAAGGGGGCTTGAGTGGACAAAGACTTCTTAACTATCCTATTGGTTAGGAAACAACATTTCTTTTCATACGCAATTCCTCAATCCAATCTCACATGTGAGGAAAATGATGTTGGTGGATTAACAGTGAGAGATTTGAGGGGTTTTAATATAGTATAATTGGTGAATGTTGGTGGAGAAAGATAATTTGTGGATCAAGGTATGGTCTAATTTGTAGGGAAAGAGATAGGGGGATTGTAGTGGGAAAGGGTAAAAGGACTCTACATGGTGGAGGTCATTGTGGTAGTTGGAAAAAGAGTAAGGGAGTGAGAAATTAATTAGGACACAATGAAATTGGTAAGGATCCATGCATGAGTATTCATTATATCAAAAGTCTTTATTATTAAGGATATGAATCAGTCGACATGTATGCGTGTTATTTATGTGAGTTAATGACAATGCAAGTATGTAGAATGTATTAGCAACAATGGTTAAACTCTAGTATCATAATTAAATAATCATGGATAATAAGACTTATGCTTAAGGGATAGGATAACTAGTGGAAGAGATCCACCTAAAGAGAAGATTGTTAGAATAGTCATATAAAAACGACCAAGTGTGAGTAAAAAATCTTACATTAGATAAAGATGATCATATAAAATAATATATAAGTGATAAAGACTCACATATCTAATATCTTAAGATTTTTTTTATTGAATGTATTATCAAATTTATTTATGTAAATTGTTTGTTGATGAAATTTTTTTCAATGTTTTATTTTCCTTCCCAACATATTATGTTGCTGAATATGTACATCTCTTTTTAAAAAAGTTTCTTATTCATACTTATAATTTATCATTTATTTATTTATTTTTTTAAAACTTAACATATATAGTTAAGATACACTTATTTGTTTATTTTTTAATTAGACACAGCTATTGTATTACTACTTAACAATTTTTTTTGTTTTTATTTTAAATTGATGCTAGCAAATGTTTTGTATATTATATGAATATTTAAAAATTTGAGTAATTTATAAGTTGCAAAATTTCAATGAATTAATTTGTGATTATAAGTAGCTGAAATTTAGAGAAAATAAAAAATTAATATAACAATATTAAAAATAATTATATTTTATTATTTTGAGTAGTTTGATAAACATTAACTTCTGTTTTTTTTTCTATCAATAATGAGATTACAGACATAAACGGAAATTAAGAAATACAACCTAAGATTATCCTACTCCAAGGAGTAAAAATTTTATTTTATTATTTATATATATTTTGACAATTCATTCTGCCAATTATACAAAACAATAATTGTGCTTTAGTCGTTTTATGATAATTGATATTGATACTGATACTTGTATACAATCTGGTTAACCAGCAATGAACATGTGGGATGTTTCCCTTTTAACATAGGAGAGATAGCTTCTGGAATATCTCCAAAATTAGACACTCTTCATCAAATTGTCCATTTCAATGATACTAACATTGAATTCAAGATCCATGACATTGTTTTCAAAATAATTTATTTTGTGGGATAATTGGACCCATAAATAAATTTTCTCCTTCTTGTTTTGAATGGACAGCAAAAGTAATGTCACCACCAGCAGGAGATTTGTTACCATGAAAAGGGCCATGCCTTAATTAGTTGAGTTTAGTGTCTGTCTATCACAATCACACAATGGGTGCAAGTGGAGGATTTTCTTTGAGCATTATTTACCACTCATCTCTATGTTCTTCAAAGAGCTAAATAGTGGCATCAGATTCTTTGACCAAACTTTAACGTATCCCTTAAGCTTAGTCTTTCTCAATTATATATTCTTTTTAAAAAAATTCAATCCATTTTCCACCTATTTTTATCTATTTATTAAATTACTACCCTCCACATGGCTTGCATTATTATATTAGATCAAGTTGGAAGAATGAAAAAGTGTCTCTTGTTTTGAAAGGTTCATACATCCATGCAAGGTACCAAATATTTTATGATGCAAGAAACCCTCACAGAAGATTTTCATTGTACTTTTCAGTGTGCCCTGCTGGCACAGAAATTATTATATTACTTTTAATCGCTTTGTGTTTATAGTCTGCCCAAAATTTTTAATTTACGAAAATAATTAATAAAACTTGGCTATTTATATGTGACATGAAAATTGATTAAAAACATAAATACATAATTATTATAGACTATATAATAGTCATGTATATGTAATGATCATAAATAATTTCATCAAGTAAACAAGTCCTCTTCCCAAGTCTCATCGACCCTCTATCCCTACAAATGGCCATGGTTGCCGAGCGATGTTAAAGGTGTACCAAAATTAGAACATTGTTATTATAAAAAAATTATATCATCAAACAATTAAAAATTAATTCTAATGTGATTTTCAAGGTAGTTATTATTAAAATTATCAAATTTATCATCTTTGATAATTTGTGATTAGGTTATAATGTAAAAATATTTTACACTATCATTATTAGTACTTATGTTTTCTCATAAAATAATTGATAGCCCAAAATAATCTAAAAGTTCTAATTAAACTCTTAAGAGAGTTAGGTTATTAATTAAGTAGAAGTGTGAACACATTTTTACTTACTTCATAGGCTAGCTCACTTTAAAAAGCATTATCCTTCTGTTAAATGGTAGTATAAAATTGAATTAAGCACATGAAAATAATAAGGCACCACAAATGTAGCAACATCAAAGTCGTTACTGAGTATTAAAATCATTTTCTCGATCGACTCCAGCATAATTTATTGTTCAATTAGCTTAGTATTTTGCGCCAATGTATCACATATCATTAGAAAATTTCTGTGTGAAATAATAAAATAATTCTTTGGTAGGTAATCTCCCTCCCCTTCTGAACACAAAAATTAAATTTATTGATATACTGTTTAGCACTTAGTCAACCTCAAACATGGATAAACCCAATGATTGGATCATTTAGGGTGCACAATTGGGTTGTAATTTGAAAGCATTGGGTTCGGTTTAAGCCCATTTAACTTTATTGTGCTTTTTTTTAAAAAAAAAAACAACTCTATTGTGCATGTTGATGCAGCCTATGTTGATTATGGTTTCGGCCTTTTGGGTTCAATAATATGAACTCGAAATTTACAATAAGTGAACTGATTTATTGTCCACAGTCCACAAGGACAAGCCCACTGCTTTTTTGTTTTTGGTTAGCTGCAAAAGGAAACCCACTAATCAAATGTATGGTATGACATCATGAATAAATAACACACACACAAAAATAAGCAGTATGTCAATTCTTAATAAAATAAACTATTTTTAATGAAAAGTTACATTCAAATTAGATTATAGATACAAATAAAACCAATTTAAATAAAAAATAAACTATTTTTTTACTGAAAAGTTACATACAAATTAAATAACAGATACAAATTGAACCAATTAAATAAATAAAAAATCAATTTAATAATTTAACCTATCCGTGAAATCTATCTCATGCTACTTCATTTTTTTTTTGCATATTTTTTATTTATAAAAATTAAAATAAATATTAAAGAATTTATAATAATTCATACACTTTATTCAATGAAGTTAAGATTTTTTATATTTAATTTTTACATATGTTACTTATTTATAACATCTTAATTAATAATTAACATGGCTAATATATAAAATCTTAAATATTAACTGAAACAGAAAGTGTGAAGAAAAATTTGAAACTACAACATATGTTATAACATCTTGTGAACTTTCCAGAACTTTTAGTTCAAGGTGACAAGTGGCTTTGAAAATTTCCGTAAGTGACAAGCAATCACCTGAAATTTATCCAAAAATATATTAAAAATAGTATGTATAAAATTATACTATCATCCATCCATTCACAGATTGTCATATATATATTTATATATATATCAAATATCATAAAAATTATATTTATTATATTTCTAAGTTACTGATAATTCAAAAACTTCTATATTTATGATACTTAGAAATTAGAAATTAAACTAAATAAAAAAACAAAACAAAAAAAAAATTAGACGTTTTTTAATCTATCTCTAGAAATTTCCAGCACCGTCACAAGACCTTTTCTCTCTAGAATCTTCCTGCCTCCAACTATCAACGATTCAACGCTATTCTAAGCTCATCACACAACTTCTTAAAATATCTTAGGATTCCGATTCCTCTCACCCTTTTGCAGCATGCATTCAATCCAAACCTATTCACAAAGTTAAAAAACATTGTTCACTTGAACACCCACACATACAAATTAAGCAACCATTAACATTTAACCATACTAGATTGTTATTATTATTATTATTATTAGTACTTGTGCTGTGCCACTCAAACTAAACACTCTTATTTCCCTTATCTTCTTGTGTTTTGATACATGGAGGGAATTAGAGTGAAGGTGGAAGAAGCAGTGACATGTGGAGGTGGTTCATCATCATCTTCCTCTTCAAGCTTTTCTCCACAACCCATGGAAGGGTTGCACGAGGTGGGCCCACCTCCGTTTCTGACCAAGATCTTTGACATGGTGGAGGATCCTTCCTCGGATTCCATTGTGTCCTGGAGCATGACTCGGAACAGCTTTGTCGTGTGGGACTCTCACAAGTTTTCTACTGACATTCTACCTCGTTACTTCAAGCACAGTAATTTCTCTAGCTTCATTCGACAGCTCAATACCTATGTAAGTACTGTGCTCTTTCAAATTTTGTTTGTGACCTTGCATGCATGGTTTTGTGTCAGACTTGCTGGTTCATGTGTTTAAGGATTGGTTGATGTGATGTCATCACCTTATTTATGGGGTTTCATTGTGTTTGTACATGTATTTATAAAATTGATTTTAATTAAAATTAATTTTTAAAGTAATATAATTTATATTTGGATAAAGTTAGTAGTAAAACTTAAGATAAATCTTTTTATCAAATCAACATCTATTTAAGATTTAGAATCAATTTCTTAACATAAAATCGAATATATGAAAATTTTAAGTTATTCTGGAGAATCAACATAAAAACTAAAAACACATTCATCTTGATTGATTTACAGTATGTTTGGTTTTACCTTTCGGATGTGATTTTTGAAACTAATAATTATAGCTTTCACATCCTAAATATGATTCCTCTATTTTTAACGAATTTTTAAACACATTGTTAATGTTCAGCCTCCTATGTAATCTTTTATATTGATGAATTTTGATCTTTTTTCGGGTGACGACAAATTTTTTTGGAGATCTAAGGAAGGGGTTATTATAGGCCATAGAGGAGAAAGTGTATTTATTAAATTTATATCCAAGTATAATTGACCTTGGATCTTTTGATTCATGGTAGTGTTATTGACTTATTGGATTATCCTTATACTTCACACGTTTCTAGCAATCACCTTACATTATATATTGAATGATATAAATCTTGATAAGAATTAACAATGGTCTAGATCGCCTTGGTGATCCTTTGTTTTGATAACATCTAGGGTTGAGCTAATTCAATGATGACATATCAATATATCAACCTTTGTTCTGATAGTATCTAGATATATATGCTATCAAATCCTTTGTTATGATAGCATATAGATATAGGCTATCAGATTCTTTGTTCAGATGGCATCTAGGGTTGGTGAGACAAATTTTGATAATTGTACGATCTTTGTCTCTTGTGTTGAATGTTATATCATTTAAATTGCCAATAGGGTATCCTCAAGTAATTACTTTGTGAATAATTATGAAGTATCAACACTTCAATTTGTTTCACATATCTGTATCCGACATTTTAGACACTTCTATTTTATATCTGTAAAGTATCCAAGCCTTTATAAATAATTATGAAAATTCAATACAATTATTTATGAGAAATAGAAACATGTATAAGATAGAAACATAGATGCATTGTCCTTGATGAATTTAAGAAAGGAATGAGATTTCTATTTGTAGACAATAGACAGTTATTTATGGTGACAATGATTTATGATGTTTATTTTGTTTTCAATAATGTCCAAGGAGTATGTTCTGAATTTAGATTTGTAGAATTGCAATTTATATTTATTATGTTTTATAATTTAGATATGTGTCATATGAATATCGTATCAATATATTTTAGAATAATTGTATTGTCCCATATACACGTATTGCATCTGTGCATCATATGTAAACCATACCACACAGACACTTTGACTAATGATTTGCACAAATATATTTCGATTCCTAATTTCCTATAATAAAATGAGATAACCATACAAGCTTAATAAAAATTATAAAACAGTTAATTATATAGGCTCCATCAGAATCATTCTATGTTCTTAAGGATTCGCTGATGCCATCACTTAATTTATGGGTTGTTTTGATTAATCTCAATTTTCACCCCCCAGTTCAACACTTAAATGAAGTGTTAGGTAAGTAGTTATTTATGGGAAAGTTGTCTCAGCTTGTAAAAATAAGTCACTATTTCTCTAAATTAAGATGAATGAAATACACTAATATTTTAAAGAATTTAGAACAAGTGCCCATATTTGGCCTATCAAATATATGAGTGTCTTCCATTTGTTTCTCAAATCATAAATATTCCTTGAAGGGTCTTCAATGTATGATTAGATTCAAAATTGACATTGAAGCACTAATTTGATGTCAAAAGTTAACATTGAGAGTTTATTTTTATGTATTTGATAATGAAAATTGAGTGTCTATGTTTAATTTTTTTTATTTTATTTTTTTGTATTTTGGAAACATAAGACTTAACTACGGATGATTGGTACAATAGTAACTGTTTGTGTAATAGTTAGTTAAACGTGATTTTGTAGAGTTGATCACTTCCTGAATGCTTTGCATTGATTAAATATTGCTTACCTTTATCATTGACCACCTTCCTTGGATAATTTGATTCATCTTTTTGTATTTTCCCCTTGTTGTGTGGAAATAAACACAGGGATTTAGGAAAGTTGATCCTGATAGATGGGAATTTGCAAACGAAGGGTTCTTGGCAGGACAAAGGCCCTTATTGAAGACCATCAAGAGAAGAAGAAATGTGTCACAGAGTATGCAACAGAGAGTAGCAGGTGGAGCTTGTGTTGAGGTGGGGGAGTTTGGACTTGAAGGCGAGTTGGAGAGGCTGAAGAGAGATAGGAACATTTTGATGGCACAAATTGTGCGGTTGAGACATCAACAGCAGAACTCGAGGGAGCAATTAAGTGCCATGGAGGCCAGATTGCAAGCCACAGAGAAGAAACAGCAACAAATGATGACTTTCCTTGCCAAAGCACTAAGCAATCCATCTTTCATGCAGCAATTAGTCCACAAGACCCCCCAAAGCAGAAAAGTTTTGGGGGTTGAAATCAATAGGAAAAGGAGACTAACTGCTAGTCCAAGTGTGGAGAACTTGCAACAAGATGATCCTGTAACAGTGGTGGACTATCCAAGCCATGATCAAGATTTGGCAACTATGGAGCCTGAGATTGACACTTTTTTCTCCCCAGCTTATGATAGTGAAGTTAGTCATGAAATGAAAGAGTCTGCATTATGTTCTGTTATAACAGCCAGTGAGAGTGATTTTGAAGACACAATCTTGGTGGACTTTCTCAACAAAGATTTGGTTACTGGGAATCCAGAGAATGAAGTTTTAATTGGTGGCTTTTCCCAAGTTGATGTGCCAGTGGAGGATTTGGTAGCAAACTCTGATGATTGGAGTGAGCAATTGCAAGACCTTGTGGATCATATGGACTATCTTGGGTCCAAACCATAGAGGGATGACAAGTGTACTATTATCTTTTCCTCAGTTTGGTCTTTTTAATTTCATTCACAGTGCATCATGGTGGTACAGTCTGGTACTTTTATTACTATTTTTGGTTTTGGTTTCAGTTTTATGTGATGGCAATGATAAATGTGAATTGTTTTTATGCAGCAGGGAAGGTGGTAGTTGCAGAAGAAACCGACAGATACTGCTCTTATTTGGATCCTTTATTAAGTTTTTATGAATATTCCTTGTGCTAATGTTACGAATCATTTTATTATTATTTTGATGACCTATCTGTTTGCATTTTTTATGGTATGCAGGAGAGATCAACAGGGTACTTGAAGGTTGTGATCCAAATAATCTAGTGAAAATTGTAATGGGGTCATTCTGCTGCATAGGATTATTGGTTGGGTCATCATTATTCCGGAGGTTGAAAACTATCATCTAGTTCTACGAATGACTTTTCAATGGAACTACATTTGTTCCCATTCTTTTTTCTTCACAATTAGATATTATTGGTATTTCGTATGGTTTTTTTTCGAATAATTAATAGGATTTGTCACGGCTTCTTGATCTCTAGATAACTTGTGCAATCTCATCTTCTATGTATTGGCGGCATATCATTATATATTAGTTAAAGATTTGGTATTTTAACATCAAATTTCCAAATCACTTGAAAAAAGTCTTAGTTTGGCATCTTAATACTATCCCTTGTAGATGTTCCTCCATTTTCTAATCAATTTTTGCAATGTTTGTATTGTAAGATAAATGTGTAATCAAAGTAAACACGTATTAAGTGTGTTAATTAGTACTTCTGTTGAGTGTTAAACTCTCAAAAGAAAGTTTTCTATAGGTTGAATTAATGTTGTATGATAGCTGTAGTGTTGTATTGAATACTTATTAATTTGGTTAAATCAACATGTAAGCTACTTAAAATAGTTTATAAGTTACTCCATAATCTTATCAAACACACTATTATGTAAGTGAAGCTAGATATTACTGTAAATGTTACTCTAAAAAGAGAGTGGTAACATGTCCATCAACATTAATGCGTTGTTTACTGAGTATTTAGCTTTAAAAAGAGAGTGGTCATCAGGTCATCTGTCAAATAACATCAAATCTTTGTTTGCATACAATGATTTTGGTGCATCAAAAATTGGTGAAGCAAAAGTAGAACAGAGATGTCATACTTTGAATATTGTTTGCTAACGTAGAAAGAAGTGTACTCTACAAAATAATCTCAAAATTTGAGAGAAAAACAAGACAATTTTTTATACACTATCTCTCAAGTAAAATAAAACATGAATTATACTTTATTAGATAAAAATGCCCCTAAAAGATATCATTTTTCTATCCGCGAGGGTAATTGCTTCGCTGATTATTTGGCAAAGATGGGTGCTGCATCTAATGTTAGATTATGTGTTCTGGATTTTGCTCAATTGGATATGAATGTGCTGCTGCTGCTGGATGTTATGGGAATTATATTCCCTAATCCTTTTAAATTATTTTTTTGGTTTGCTTTATCTCTTGTGAAAAAAAAAAAAGCTAAATAAGTGAAGAGAGAATTTAACACTTGATTATCTTTTTTTCATTTCCCTTACACTCTGTTTAGTTGAATTGAAAATAAAGAGAAAGAAATAGAAAAGAGTAAAATAAGAAAGATAATTTTGGTGGTTTAGCTGGAACTAATTAGAGGAAAAGAAGAAACTTTTTCTTTCTCGGACTTATGACTAAAATTTCCTCCCTTTGGAAACGTATAATTGGGAATCAAACGAGGGATCTAACCCAATCCCAAATCCCACGTTGAAAGATTTCAATTGGGGAACCATTAAAGTCAACATATTTTCAATTGGAAAATCCATTAGTTTCAGGCTAAGAATGAGAAAGAGAAGATCTTGGTGTGATGTGAGTAATAAGATCTTGAATTGAAACAGTGGTTGTCATTCTTCTATTTTTCAATGAAGAATCAACTATCTTTTTCTTTCTAATCTGTTAGCCATTTTGAGGTTGACATTTTCTGTTTATAAAATATGTGACAATGTCCGAAGGCATGCTTACACTTATAAAAAAAATTATATTCATGACATGATCTGCATTAGTTTGGCAAAGTTAATTTTATCATTTGAATGAATTATTCAATTGTTGCATGTTGATGGCAAAATTAACATGACATATCATCATTACATGATTAATAGGTTTTACTAAAGCAGTCTAAGAAAATTATATTGTGTGGCTAAATTTTGTGTCACTATATTATTTTATAAATAATAAAACTTAATATTAAAATTAATGATATAAAATTTAATATAATAGGATATGGTTGATAAATAACTTAATTTATTAAATATGTGATCATGTGATGAGCTATACGCCGACAAATTAATATTTAATTTTCAATTAAAAATATTTAAGTTCAACGAAAAATTATTAATATAAAATTATATTAAAGTTTTTTTACACTTGTCATCTAATCAAACATTCAATTATTAAATTCAAATTGATAGCTTAAACTTTTTATACACTCCACAACTACTAAATTCAAAACTTTAACATTACTTATGATGCTTACATGATCAATTAGTTTAAACTAAAACAATTTGCACACATGTGGAATATCATTGAAAGGCTGAAATTTGGCTTTTGATACAAGGAATTGGTGAGACTCTTTTCAATTGAACTAATGCTTTTTTATTATGTATTTCAAGTGCGTTTTTTTTTTTTTTTTTTGTTTTCTTCTACAATTGGTTCAAATTTTAGTTGTCTTCCAACTATGAATCTACGGATAGAACATCATTATGAATTATTAAATTGTGAAATATATTAGGCTTATATGCTCTAGACAAAATAATGGACGGAAGCAAAACTTTGGTTCTACTAAAGAGAAATAGTGTTTTCCACCGAAGTTAAAGCACAAATCATTGTTTGTACACTTTGGATGCAGAGGAACGTGTCATTGACTTATAAAGAAATATATTATAAAATCATGTTTCAAAAACACTTATTAAACTTTCTTATTTTTTTTAATAAATCCAAATATTTTAAAAATTAGGGGAAATTATTAATCTTTTGAAATATTTAAATTTATTTAAAAATTAATCTCTCTTAACAAATAACTTTAGTCAATTATGTTACATCATATGAGTTTATTTTAAAACACAAAAACCATGCACTTGTGTGGCCCTGAGTTTAACTAAAAAAAAAATTAACAACAAAGTTAAATGTTATTAAAAGACTTTAGCCTTACTTTGTTGTATTAAATAAAGGTGAGGATATTGATATTCCTATGGATAACAATAGTTGAAGTATGTAAGTTACATTCTTATACATTATTAGTTATCAACATCAGCATATCTATCAAAGAAGATGAATGGAGATTCTCACTAAAAATTATCTACATTGTTTCAAAGTTAGGTCTACTAGGCTTACTAATATGATATTATCATTATCCTATTCATTGTTCTTTGGTTCTCTGTGACTGATACACCTCACCTCATTTTCGTGCTTGACCCTTACCACATAGGAATCAATTATGTCTGCGCCATAGTGACCCATTTCCTCGCATGCATGAGAGCACCCATCCCTTCACTCAAATTCTCTGACGCATAATACCACCATTTATTTTGTCCTTTTTACAAATTCTAGATTTTCTAAATCATTGCGAGAATCCATTAACGTTATTGTCCAACATATATCATCAATTGACCTTTCATGGGCGTTGATTTTTTTATTATTTAATCATTATATTGGGATTTTCATTACATAAATTATGTTTCCTGTGATTTTGAAATTAATTCGTATTTTATCATATAATTTTCTTTTTATATGTAGTATGTTATTTTATCTCTAAGTGTGTGGATCAAGTGTCCTGAACATGTAATTCTATTCAATATTCGAATTTTTTTTTATCGTTTATAATGATTCCAAGAACAAGATCGTTTCCTGTAGAATATACATGTGGATTTAAATTAAATAACATATATTAATTTTTTTCAAAAATATGGACTATAAAATTATCACACAAATAAAAAAATAAATGTCAAGTAAGATATGATAACACGAGAAAGACGAATCTCATCCGCATGATTCAAATGAATGATTAAAATTGAAATTAAAAAAAATATTGACTAGCGATATATGATCAATATTTAGTTATTATCATCAAGAGACATTCAACGGCTAAAATATTATAAAGGGATATTCAACGGCTGAACTATTATAAAAAAATCTACCAAATAATACAAATGTTGAAGCTCTTATTTCTAAAAAGATATATATTATAATAAAGAAAAGCAAATGTATTGAGCACAATGTATCTAATTGCTTATATCATCATTCACTAAAGGACAAAATGTCATCCCCACTCTTGATGTAGTGTTCATAACCCCTTCTCTCCATTCCCACCTCAATATAAACCCCAACCCATGAAGTGAGACTATAGCCCCACCACTCCTCTAATTTCAGGAACCAAAGCCTTAGTCTCTGTCTCTCTCCTTTGATATACACAAAATTGCACATGCCAAAATAAAAATGGTGTTCATACAATTGGAATGGTTATTCTCTTTCTCTTTTCCATTTGTAGCAATGTTCACCTTGCTGGCCTTAATAGGAGGTTTATTGGGTTATCTTTATGGGCCTTATTGGGGGCTAAGGAAAGTTCCAGGCCCACCAGCTCTTCCTCTGGTAGGACACCTTCCCTTGCTGGCTAAATATGGCCCTGATGTGTTCTCACTCCTTGCCAAACAATATGGCCCAATTTACAGGTTTGTACTTCTTTGCAAAATTGAATTTGGTTAGAACCATGTTGTAGAAGGTACTTTCGTACACCTTAGTCAATTTGATTTGATTTGTTAAGATGGTTTTCATTTTCTTCTCATTCTCTGAATGAGAAAAAAAAAAACAGTCAATTTGATTTGTTAAGATGGTTCTCATTTTCTTCTCATTCTCTGAATGATAAGAAAAAACAAATAAAGCTGTTATTGTTGGTATGATACGCAACTTGAAAATATGAAATTCAAAAGGCCTCAAAGTGGTGTTGGCTGTGGATGATATTTGGTCATGTAATGATGAGGTTATATATCGTTGATAGGTGAAGGGTATGCATTATGATGGTGGGGCAGAATTTTAGTGCATATTGTCTGGGAAGAAGTAGATATAATCATATATAATTTGGAAAAAGTTAACGTTCTGTTGTGATCTAATTGTGCTTGTTTTGTTTGCCAAATTGATTATTTGTTTTGACAATATGACAAGGGGCAGCATCAGCATAAGCATGTCCGTACTATAGTACCATCATTAAATTGTTCTTGTTAAATATTAATACTACCCTCAATTTTATGCACTTAAACTTCTGAACAAAGATTTTGTTGTTGTCCTTGATTGCATAAGATTTTGAGTCCTTTAAAAGTGAACAAGCATGTAAAACAAAAATAAAGGTACATGCATAGTTGTTTTAATTAAAGTACTTTGTGAATTTAATTAATTTTAAATTAGTGATGGATACACATTTACTTTTGTTTATATAAATAATGCATAATTTTCTCATTTTGCGTACTATGGTAGATCCATGGTCATGAATGAATTAAGTAGACTAATATAAGTTTAAGTTTGACATGTAAAAAACTATTATTTGTTTAAATGAATAAAATTTAAACTTTAGACTTGTTTAAAGATTTTATAGCTTGAATAAGAACTTAATTAGTTGATACTTTAATTTGTGTTCCTTATATAAAATATGTTTTTAAAATATTTTAAAATTATTAATTTAATATATTTTTAATAAAATATTAATTTAATATTTAATAAATGCATTTTCGTGCTAAAATATAAAATAAAATAAGAAGAAAAAGAGAGAGAAAGTATATAGACATAAAAGTTACATATTAATATTTTTCTAACCAAAATTATAATCTATTAAATATATCTTTCTCACCTTTAAAATTGTTTCTTTTTTTCTTTTTATTATTATCACCATGCACGCATACAGCACTCTCACACTCACACAAGTTATTAATATTAAGTTTATGAACTTCGAACTGGACTGATTTTTATAATTATACATAAAATTAAATTTGAGTTTATTTATTTAATGAAATAAATAAAATTTATCGGACATTTAATAAATCAAATCTAGATAGTTAAAAAATAAATTTTAGAGCTTAACTTTTATGCATTGATAATTAATAAAAAATATTATTGATATAATTTTTAAAATAACTATTATAAAAAGTAATCATATATAATAATTTATGATTAAATAAAAGTATAAAATGTTCTACGTACTATCGGTTATGCAGTTCAATTTTACACCCCTGATTATCATTAGGTGATTAATCTTCAATCCAACAGTACAAAAGCTTGGTGATTCTGTTAAACGTGCGTCCGATTCTGAAAGGGAAAGCGATTTTAATAATTGTGTACGAAAAACTTCTCTTTCTTTTTGCTGAGGATTATTAAGTTATTAAAAAAAGGTATTTATTAACATAATTTAAAATGGGAAAGGAAGAGTAAGAAAAAGGTGAACACGAATGACAGTGTGATTTCATATATTATTCTCGCCGACTATTCTATCAGCCGTCAATTATATTTAAGAATTTTATTAGATGGTAGTGTTAATTAATTATACATCATTATGGTGTTCCATGTTATTAGTTTAAATAAAACTATATTTGAACTTTTAAATAAAACTTTGAATTTAAATTAATAAAAAAATATAACTAAGAATAAAATTTCTATAAAAATAGTTAACTAAGTTTTTTTTTTTTTTTAAAATAATCATCAATAACATTAGTAAATATTTGTTTATTTTGTATGTACACAATCATAACAATAATATATCTATCCTAACTTTTTATCATAAGTCGACTTAAGAGTATTAATTTATAAATATCTTACAACAATAAAATTGATGATTCTTATAATAATTACTTTAAATGTTATATTTAAATATTTCTTAATTTAATAAGAATGTTAAAATCTTTATATCAATACATGAAAATTAAATTCTATATTTAATAGTATTTTAAAATTTTATAATGGAATCAACATCATTTATGCTCGATAAATGGAGACTTCATTTCATGCTTATCAAGCCATATAAATAATTGCTTTTTACCCTTCTCACCAACTTAGTTAATTTCTTTTTTTTCATAATTTTCACTTTTGTTGTTGGTGATGTTGTTCCTATTTGTTTAATGGAGCAGATTTCATATGGGAAGACAACCACTAATCTTGGTAGCAGATCCTGAGCTTTGTAAAGAAGTGGGAATAAAAAAATTCAAAGACATTCCAAACAGAAGCATTCCTTCTCCTATTTCTGCCTCCTCTCTTCACCAAAAAGGCCTCTTCTTCACTAGGTATGCATTTCTTTTTCTTTTTGTAGTATTAGCATAAAGAATAATTATTAATTTATGAGACAAGCTATTATTCAATGAGTTTCAGATAATAGATAGAGACATAAGATATTCCATATAATTATGTTTCTTTACAAATTTACATAAGTTGAAATCTAGAGAAATTTTATTTGTTGACCACTTTTGCGTAACTTTTTCTTGTGAATTTTTGGGTGGGGTAGCATAGTCACTATGCTAAGTGTCATTTCCATTTTGCGGTCATCGTGCCATTAACTTGAGAACCAAATATTCGCAGTAATCCTATGGTTATCCAAAATCTGTCTTCTAATGAGAACAATGTTTGATATACAAAATCTAAGCACACAAAAGAAATTGATTATGCAATAATGATGTGCAGGGACTCACGATGGTCAACCATGCGAAACACCATCTTGTCAATGTACCAGCCATCACACTTAGCTAGCTTAGTGCCAACGATGCAATCATACATAAAATTCGCAACACAAAATCTTGACACCCCAAATGAGGACATAATCTTTTCCAATCTTTCCCTAAGGCTAGCAACTGATGTGATTGGAGAGGCGGCATTTGGTGTCAACTTTGGCCTCTCTAAGCCCCATTCAATTTGTGAATCAATCAAGAGTGTCAACAATGTGATAAATGATGAGGGTGATGATGACGAAGTATCAGATTTCATCAATCAACATATATACTCCACAACACAACTTAAGATGGATTTGTCTGGTTCCTTTTCCATCATACTTGGTCTACTCGCACCTATACTTCAGGAGCCATTTAGGCAGATTTTGAAGAGAATACCAGGCACAATGGACAGGAAAATAGAGCTTGCTAATGAGAAACTGAGTGGTCATCTTGATGAGATTGTCAAGAGGAGAATGGAAGACAAAAATAGAACTTCAAAGAATTTCTTGTCACTCATTCTGAATGCAAGAGAATCAAAGACAATATCAAAAAATGTCTTTTCACCCGACTACATTAGTGCTGTTACGTATGAGCATTTACTTGCTGGGTCAACTACCACAGCTTTTACCTTGTCATCCATTGTCTACTTGGTTGCTGGGCACCCGGAAGTTGAGAAAAAGTTGCTTCAAGAAATTGATGGATTTGGTCCACCTGATAGGATTCCCATAGCTCAAGATCTTCATGACAGTTTTCCTTATCTTGACCAGGTCAGCTGATTGTGACACTTGGGTGAAATTCAAGATTTGTACTTTGAATTTGCAAGGACCAAGCAATAATGATGTAAAATTCTCAATTTAATTAATGCAGGTGATTAAAGAAGCCATGAGGTTTTACACTGTCTCCCCATTGGTTGCAAGAGAAACATCAAATGAGGTAGAGATAGGAGGTTACCTTCTTCCAAAGGTAGTAATACATCTTTGACCAGTGACAAATATAATTTTTTGATAGCATTGGGAGGCATAGCATGTAATGAAAAAATAATATGTGCACAAAAAGTGTAAAATGTTTCTATACTTTCAACCAAATGGAAATCATGGTAAATGATAAATTTGTTGATTTTTACTATAACTAAAAGTTATATCCAACATAATTTCTAATTGATTTATAGTATAAAACTTTTATATTAACATTACGTAGAAATTAGTCTTAATTTCTTTTAGTAGATGTGCAATATTTTCCGCTTTCTCTTGGGAGACATTGTATAATCTTGATGGGGTGGGTTTAGCTATGCCATCACTAATTTAGTTTTGTATATGAGCAGGGGACGTGGGTATGGTTAGCTCTAGGAGTTCTAGCAAAAGATCCAAGGAATTTTCCAGAGCCTGAAAAGTTCAAACCAGAGAGGTTTGACCCCAAATGTGAAGAAATGAAACGAAGGCATCCTTATGCATTCATACCATTTGGTATTGGTCCCCGGGCATGTATTGGTCAGAAATTTTCCCTACAAGAGATCAAACTTACTCTGATTCATTTATACCAAAAGTATGTGTTTCGTCATTCACTTAACATGGAAAAACCTGTGGAAATGGAATATGGTATGGTTCTCAACTTCAAGCATGGTGTCAAGCTTAGAGTCATAAGAAGAACGCAATAGACTGGCTATATATGTATACCAAGTAGATTGTACCTGTGATACAATGGATGAATTTAAATCTCTCTTCTATGTATTGCGATTGTAAACAAGGCAAAATATGCTAATTTGAACAAGGATAATTTGCTGAGATCTAAGTAAACAATGTCACAGGATATTAAACTTTTATGAAAGAAAAAGTATCTTAACTTTGAATGACTTGACATAAGTGGATTCCCCCACTAAATGTTGGGTCTCACTCGGAGACTCCAAAAGAAGTATTGCTTAGGGAAAACACAAAAGATAGCTACAATTATAATTCAATAAACAAACCAGTTAACAAAAAGATGTTGAAGTGTTGAACTTCTTGGAAATAAATAGAGAGGATCAATCAATTGAATCGAGTCTCTTTCAACCTGGCCTCTTATCCATGTAGGTTGGTAGGTAAAGTGGCCTAGAAAAGTTGATTGGAGGGTTAGAAACACCAATTCTTTTGGAACCGCGTTTAGAGAAAACTGCAATAAATTTATAGAAAATGGAAGTCATCCATGGACTGCTGCCTCTGAGATCTATTGTATTGATGATTGCTGGTTTTCTGCTTTGCCTTGATTGACTCAGTGAGGTTCATGTAACTAGGCCTAGTGTTGTCACTATCCTCTGTCCTACCACAAGGCAATGTAGCACTTCCAGATATTGGTGTTATAGATGTGCATAGTGAAGATGAATTATAGCTCTCATCATACTGAAACTCAGAACTTGGACTCGCGGACCAACGAGTAGATTGCCCAATATGGGAAGGTCTAGCAGAAACCCTTGTGGTGACATTGTTCTTTCTGAGTTTGACATTGCATGGTTCTGATGCTTTCGAATTTGAGGAGTCAACACATTTCTTTGATGGACGAAAGGTCTTATCTATGGCATCAACATGATGGGTTTGTTCCATTAATTTACTCTCCCGTGGCTTAGCTGCCATCCAACGTTCCAACCAACTCCATCCCCGGTTAGCCTTGTCCATATCGTGATTGTTGAGAGAGGCGTTTGCTCTTGAATTAGAAATGGGGGTTGATCTCCATTGCTGGAAAGGCCAAAGATTAGGATTAAAAAGCAGGAATAAGAAGGTAGCGCAACAAATTTTCTCAGTCTATAGTTACCTTGTGGGCAAGAAAGTATGCACTCGCTCTCTCCCTTTTGGAAGCTCCTTCTTGCCTCATTTGTAATTTTGTCTTGACATCTTCCAATGACCCTTTTCTATCACACCACCTTTCCTGCATGTATGTTCCCAAAAGATGTTTCTCACAAAACATTATATAGAGGTGAGGTATGTATAAAGAATTTTATATTGTATGGTTGATAGTTTAGGAATTCAACAAAACTTAGACATAGTTTCCAAGTACTTGTTTAAACTTAAATTTGAATAAATATTATTTTTTAAATTGAGTTTGCAAAAACAAATTTCTTTTTATTTTTATTATAAAATTGAGATAAACTATGGTCTACAATTAGACCCTACTAAACGAAAAGGAAAAACACGTACATAGTCTAAGTGTTTTTGGCATTGTTTTCTAATTATAATTATTTTTAGAGAAAATTACACTTACTTTTTTTCAAGATAACACTTATTACATTCGCACCTCCTGTTTAAAATACTCATACAATGACTTCTCCTTATTTTTTAAACTTCGTTACAAAAACATCCTTTACGTCGTTACAAAGTTGACTTCGTTAATGAAAATGTGTCATGTGCTATCACGTGCCTTTTTAATAAAATTTTTGAACATTTTTCCATCTATATTTGTTTAAACTAAAAGATTATTTTTGAAATTAAAAGAACAAAATATACACACACTCTCCTTCAATTTATCTTTTATTACACTTACATCCCTAAATCCCTTTAAATTGAGGAAATACAAGTGTAATAAACGATAAATTGAAGGAGTGTGAGTGTATTTTGTTCTTTTAATTTCAAAAACAATCTTCTAGGTATAGAGGACAAAACTATCCAAAAATTTCATTAAAAAAGCACGTGACATATTTTTATTAACGAAGTCAATTTTGTAAAGACGTAGAGGTGTTTTTATAACGAAGTTTTGAAAATCAAAGGAGGTCACTATAGGGACATTTTAGGTAGAAGGTGTGACTGTAATAAGCGTTATCTTGAGAGGATGTGAGTGTAATTTGCTCTTGTTTTTATAGTAATTTGTGTAATTAAAATTTTTATTAAAAGGTAGCATAGGTTATAGATGTATAATTGATTGAATAAGTACAATTGATTGAATCAATACCGAAACCACCTAAAGAATATCATTTATGTTTTGTCTACACAATTCCTTGCATTTTTTTGGTATTGTTCTACAATAAGAAATATTGTGTTTTACTTGGAAAATTTGTACAATAAAAGTTTTTATTAAAGATCAACATAAGTTAGCTTAGCAAGGTAAAACTTCAATTATGCATTGTGTTGTTGTGGAAAAACAATAAAACCACCTAACACAATTGTATCTAAGTTTTGTGCATACAAATATTGATATGGTACCTCAACTTGTTTAAAGAGTTCAACTTTGGTGTGATGTTCATTAGGCATTCTTTGCACTGCTTGCCCCTCCATAAACATTTGCACACGCTGAGCTTTTGCACGTGCTTGGACACGAACCAAGGTCTGCATGCGCCTTAATGTGACTGCAACTTGCTTCCTCACGAGTCTACCTCGTACTAGAGCTTGAAGCCTAACCACTCCCTTCAAAGCCCTTAATGCCTTTCTTGCCTGTAAGCAATTATAATTAACAATCCAAAATTTTAGTTTGAATTTAACTCAACCCCTCAAGTGAACTCATGAAAATTGATTTATTTTCAATTATATACACTATTTTGGTCATATCACCAGTCAATTGGGATTATTGAGAAATGTTATCATACCAAGAAGGCACGAAAGATGGTTTGAATTCTAGTGGCTGCCCATTCTTGTATAAGGAGTTTGAAATCCTTGGGTGAAGCTCTAACCATAGTGGCCATTGCAGTAGTGAAGGAATCAGAAGCCACACTGGCATACTCATAATCTTGAGATATGTTTTCCCTTACGGAAGAACTCTTCCATAGCCTCCACTTCTTCTTCTTCCCACCCTACACATTGCATCAAAGCACCACTCAATTGTTACCAAAACACAAATAATAACAATAATGAGTAACTTACAAGGTCATTCTTGTTGCTAGATCCGATTAACGCTTTTATCCATTTTCCATATGCACCCATTTTGGTTCTGATGTTGAAGGTGAAAACTTTGGCTGGATTTTTTCAAGAAAGGGGAGATAAATATAAATGAAGATAGATTATTTTGTTTGGGTTAAGTTAATATTTGTGAGTGAAATTGAAAGGGGCAATAATGAAGACAATGAATGATGTAAGAGAAAGATAAAAATGTAGTTAATGTAATGAGTGGTGGTTGTGGTCATGGGTGTGTGTTATGTCATGTGTGTGAGTTGTTTTATGAGATTTGAATTTTAAAACGTCCAACGGACAACACACATCTCTTCCTATCTCCCGCTCTACTCGATGACGTCATTTTAGTTCCAAATGATTTCTTATGTGGGCCTTGATTCGTGTAAGGAATCAAGCAAAAAGTGAAAGAAAAACCATACAAATCAAAAGCTTTTGCTCTCAATAAAAAAAATGTGATAAAGGACTATCCAACGATGATAGAAGATCAAGAAGAAAGACTTTGAAGAAAATTTGGATCAATTTGGGTCTAAGCCCATTGGGCTTTCTGCTAGGTTTCAAACTAGAGTAGTCTCTTAAGCAAGTTTGGTTCAACTCGACTCAATTCGATAAAAATTAGTTCAACTCGAAGCTTAACTCGAGTTAGATATGAACCTTTATTTTTAACTCAAACTCGACTCAATTTAAGTTCACGAATAACTCAATTCAACATGTTAGCTCTTCTCAATTTAAAATTGTAATTCTTTTACATATTTTCTTTATTTATTTTAAGTAGAAATAAAATTAATATGAAATTAATTAAAAAATTAATTATATCAATTTAATAATATAAAATATATTTACTTATATGTGTGTGTTAAATTTATAATTATTTATATGCTTTTATTTATGAATATTAAATTAATTAAAAATAATTATACAAATTTAATAATATAAAATATTTAATATATAGATTGAGAGAGATATAAATATAAATAGACATACATCAAGTTGAGTCATGAACCAATTGAATCAAGTTACGTATAACTCAAGCTCACTCATTTATTTAACAAGTTCAACTTTTGACTCAAGCTTAACTCATTTGGTTTATTAATCAAGTTCAATAAGCCAATTGTTGAATTGAGTCTTGAATTATGCTCGAGTTGGTTCAACTCATTGTCAATCCTACATGAAAGCCATGAGATACTTAGCTTATCCCTCCAAAGTGTAAACCTAACCCTAATACGAGGGACAATCACTCTATTTATATATGTTGAAGGTTTCTAACCTGGTGATGCATGTGTCACACCATGCGACAACCATGTCAAACATTGTTTTTCCCTTATTACATCTCTAGCATGCTAAATATTATAGGTGTATTTTCGTTATGTTGGGTGGCATTGTTTTTGGCTTTAAGATGTCTCCTTGTCACAAGGTACAATGGTCCCTCTCTAGATCTTCAGTATGTGATTCTTTATTTTGAACCTAATTACTTGGTTGTTGATGCACTGACTTCTAATCTTGTTAGTGGTCAAGACTCAAGAACGGAGTTGTAGGCTATTGGTTTCTTGCTCCTCTTGTAGAGGGTCTATCACTCCATGTGTAAGTACGCTAACAGGTTTTGTTGGTCTTCCAATGGAAATTTGTGGCCCTAAGTTTTAAGCTCATAAGTACTTGTAAGAAATCACGCTAAAGAGGATTAGCCTTTTGGGGAAAATTCAATGTACATAGAGGTGAGCAAGAATAATTACTTGTTAAGCAAAAATTGTCCCATTGACAATTTATTAAGAAAAGCAAAAGAAACAAAGAAGGATTGATTGGACTTAACCTAACTAACATTGGAAAACATTCCCTTTGACTTTTATAATGATTGAAGCTCTCTCCATGGCTCCTCTACTTACGTTCTTTATTTCTTCTCCATTTTTTAAGCTACACGTGTCTAGGAGTAACTAAGCTCTCCATTGTTGGGGTTGGGTGTAATGAAACCACATTTCATGTACATTGTATGATATTTTAGTTTATGCTTATGCTTCAATATTCAATATTATATTTTTATGCTTTATTTTAATGTATTGTTTGATCATTACTTTTAAATCATGAACTGAAGTAGGACAACTAATGAATCTTGTTACTTGAAATGACACTTGGTTCATTCATCATCTTAAGATCTCTTGTGTTAAAGTAAATTGCTCCACTAAGCTAATTAAAGGATTAAAGGGCTTAATAAGAGATTTAGGCTTATTTATTTAAAGGGTAGGATTTGGGTAAAATTGGTGGATTGATGTGTTTTTGAAATATAAACATGTTTATTAATCATGAGCTATGTGGTAATGAAGTTTCATGAAGTCCAACCTTGATGATATTTACTATCTTGATTTGAACTTATTTTCTCTACACTTTAAGTGTATGTGAAAAATACTAAAAAGAGTTGTTAACAACTTGGTTCTTAAATTTCACATTTAAGTTACAATGGTATTATTCACATTGTCCTTATCAAAATCAAATATTCATTCCCTGTGATTTTACTTAGTGAACTTTGTGATTTTTGTCAAGTATTACACAAGTTTCAAAGGAGAAAATATCTAAACCTGGTAGTCTTTACTTGTAAAATTTGATACACTTGTCAAAGACACAATAACAGACCTAAATCTTAAAGACTAATGTATTAGTCCTCATCATTAATATATTGTTTAATATATTAATTTCTAAATATGAGACTTCTTCACTCGCGTTATTACTCCATCAATAATAACTTCTCACTATTTGAATGACAAATAATTTTAAATCTTTTTAATTTTCATTGGTCATTGCAAGTCAAACAATGAATTATCTAATTTATTTGTTGCATACTCATCTATATCATAACATTTTGATTTAGGAAAAGTAGCTAAAGATAAATAAAAAATGTAAAACAATTTCTACAAAATCATCATTTAAATCGAACAACTGTGACACTAGAATGTATTTTGTAGTGAACTTAATTTTGTACATAACATCATTTTTTTTTTAAATTTAATGACTCATAAATAAATGAGATATTTTATTCGTTTCTTGTTGTATTATTAGAATTATTATTTCTATAATTCATTTATTAGTGTACTAATGCTTCATTTCTAATAGTAAAACTGGTCATATTCTACTAAAACTTTATGGATTGCTCCCGTAAATTTGGCATAGAAAAATGTTGTCTCTTCCTTGTGGCAATCTAATTAACGAAAGCACACGAAGACAAGTGTGTCTATCTAAACAAATCCAGAGTTGTTTATGTTTGACTACTAGAATTAATGGTATCTATCATTCTGGATCTAAATGTTTTGTCATTGTTTGGAGTATTATTTTTAGGGGTGTTCATATAATCGATTATGTAATCATGTCATAAATAAATAATTATATAATAACTGGTTAATAAAAAATGATTATAAAAATTAATTATATACGAGAAATGATTATAATTAATTAAACTATCATTGTTACAAAAAATTGATTAAATAACGGATTATATATCTAAAATAGTTATATAACTAATTATATATATTAAACTAATAATTGATTTTAATCTTTAAATAATAACCTTTAAAATTAATTTTAATTAAATATAACATAATTATTAATGCATAGAATTAATTATAAAAATATAATAAATATAAAAAGGAAAATTATGTTTTAGTTCCCTTTAATTAAAAATAGTAATATGTTAATTTAGTTTTTTAAAAAATTTTCATATTAATTTTGTGCTTCTAATTTTAACATATATCTTTTCTATCTTTAAATTTAAAATATATCATTTTTAGTCTTTAAAGTTTTTTAGATAACACTTTATATGAAGATCAAAAGAATTTAAAAAACACTTAAAACGAAAAAAAAAATATTTCAAAATTAGAGAATCAAATAATTAATATCAAAATTTTTTGAAAGATCAAATTCACAAATTATTAATTTTAGATGAACCTAAAATATAATTTATCCTATAAAAAATATCATTTTTTATTTTTAAAATTGATTATATATTTATAATTGATTATGGATATATATCCAATTATAAAATCGATTTTTCATAACTATATATAGTATGATTATAATAACCATTTGTCATATTAATTATTAAATAATTATGATTAGATTATTCAAATAGTGTAAGCATGAATGTTACTAATTCTTTCCATTAATTTATCTAAATTATAGTGACAATACACAATTGTTTTCCCCTCATTTCCCTCAAAGTCGCATGAATGAAAGAACAATTTTCTTGGTCGGGCATGTATGATCACAACATATATAGTCCCATGCACAAACTATCGTACCAATGCTTATCGGTTTAAGTAGTATGGAATTAAGTTTTTTTTTAAGTCTCAAAACTGAAAGGATTTATAGCATGTTTGGAAAAACACCCACACACCACATCCACTATAAAAATAACGTCAATATGCCCAAATAACACAAAAGCAACAAGTTGCTGTTGATAAACACGAAGAAAGGGTGGCGATGTGCGTTGCGAAATTCATTCCAAACATGCACTTACCTAACTTGATTTGAATTAATCAAGGT
Organism: Pachyrhizus erosus; assembly: GCA_026544285.1. NCBI lineage: Eukaryota > Viridiplantae > Streptophyta > Magnoliopsida > Fabales > Fabaceae > Pachyrhizus > Pachyrhizus erosus. The sequence goes on from JAMLFT010001307.1 coordinate 30,120, forward strand.
TGAATGTGACCTACACATAACAAGGTACTAAAAAAACAGTATCCACTAACTATACAAATGACATAATAACATGAAGAACTAGAAAGACTTTTATAATTTGATTTTTTTCTCCTCACATATGTTATTATTGATTCTTTCTTCATGGGATTGGGGTACAGAAAAGGCATCAGGATTAATGTAAGAACATTGTCTTGAAAGTGACATAGAGGTAGGCTTTCTAGGATGGTATGCTGAGATTTTCTTCCCTTTGCCTTCATAGATGACAACATCATCTTCTTCATCAGGAACACACTTTCCCCCAAGTATAATTGTCTTCATCCACACAGAATCATCTGTTTTCAACTTTTCTTTTGCCTTCATCCACATAGAATCATCTGTGTTCAACTTTTCTTTTGTCTTCATCCACATAGACTCATCTGTTTTTAACTTCCCTTTCTTCCCTCCATCATTGCCGTTCTTTTGATCCCAGTTTCTTGCGAATGAAAAACTCCTTGGCATCTTCGTGCTCAAATTGAAAGACAACCTACGTTCAGAAGTTGCTCTTTTCATAAATTTAGGGTCCACTTTGGGGTGTTGCTGCAATGCTGGGGGAAGAGGTAACTCCTTTACCAACGTGTCATTGTTTTGTGTTTGTGTTTGTGTTGTGTTCTCCAACATTGCTTCCTCCGAGGTACTAGGATGTTTATGTTCTAAGGATGTTATTGGAGGGGTAGTAGATTCATTCAAAACATTTATCACTTCATGTGAATCATGATCAGACACTGAGGCAGGTGTTGATGATTTTTTTCGAAACCTCACAGTGCACAAAGTTGTGATTATAGCAATGCTTGCAGCCAATCCTACCATGCAAAAAGAAAAATTAAGAAATGGGTCTATCAATGTGATGTTATTCTCACTAGGGACTTTTCTTCCCATAACTTTGGAATTGGATCTGTGATTTCTTCTACCACTACCACTATGTCTTATGCTCTCCTCTTCTACAATAATGATAATAATAACTTGTTCTCTTGGAAAATGTTCTAGGGACTATTGTGATATTGGAAGTTCCTATAGAGAAATAGAACTTTATGAAATCAAATGCAAAGCTAATTTTGTTTTCCATTGGTCTACTTGAAGAGAACCGAATATGATTGCTTGAATTTAGGAGGTGAGGGGAAAGAAATGGAGATGAAAAGGCAGAGTCTAAACTTGGAATTTTTTTTTGATAGGTTGAGGTTTAATCTAATTTCAATTAGTATTCTAAATTAAATTCAACCGCATGTATTCTTATGCCCTTCGCAAGTTGCATTTTATAATGTTTGGGACACTATGCGTAAATAATACTCTCAAACTATACAACTTTACTTTTTTAACTACACATTTTTTTTAATTTTTTATTGATTAATTCTTAAATAGATTTTACTGAATAACTTAAGTTTATTTTTCTTATTAATAAATAAGATTAATGATAAAAAAAATATGTTAGTCATGTTTATTAAGTATAGTTAAATAAATAGAAAGTAAGAATAAACAAAAAAAAAATCTAAAACATAACTTTTGAAAAAGAGTAATGAAAAAACAGTGGATATAATAAACAAC
>JAMLFT010001308.1:0-31697 GCA_026544285.1 Pachyrhizus erosus
TAGACTTTACAATAAATTAAAGATATAAAAAAATAAAAAATTAATACATTTAAAAGTGGTTATATATTTTTTTATATAATTAAAAAAATATATCATCAATTATTTTTTATACTATATAGAAGATGAGATAGTGAGTCGATTTATTTAAATTTAAAATAAGTGTTTACAAAAAATAATTTTTAAAATAAGTAATTATCTAATAAGTATATAGGATTTATTTTTTGAAAAAACAATAAAATTATTATTTTAAAAATTAAATTAAAAAATATTTATTTTATTAAAAATACTTATTTTTAAAGTCTCAAATAGGAAAAAAAAAATAATTATTTTTTCAAGAAAAAATTGTTAATCTTTTATTCTCTATATTTCTATCTTTTTTAATTTTTATAGTCAAAATTTTACTTTGCAGTTCTTATTCGATTAATTTTACTTTAGATAAAATATAGTTTTTATTTCTCTAAAAATTTTAAAGTTCAATTTTAATCTTTTTGAATTTTTTATTTATTTTAGTTTCTTTAACTTTAATATGTTCATTTTTTCTCTAAATTTAAAAAAACACTATTTTTTATTTTTAAAATATTTTTTATAATACTTTATAAAAAGATTAAAAAAATGAGATAACATTTAAGATGAAAAAAAAATATGTTAAAATTAGAGAATTTAAAAACAAACTAAAAAAATTAGAGAAATTAAAAACGAATTTTTAAAATTTTAGAAAACTTTTATATGTTGTAGTGTCTGTTAGTTTTATAGTAACGTGAAGCCACTATAGAATTGTGACATAAGTATTAAAGCATGAAAAAAAGACTTACATAAAGATTGAAACCTTGCATCTTTATATGTAACGACTAAAACAGAAACTGACACAAACATAAAGATGAAAAGATTAATTAGAAAAAATTAAACTGTTTTCGGACTATGTACGATAGAGTATGTAGTTGATATAGTTACAACGTGGATGATCCTGCATGTACTGTTAATATATACTACCATCAAAATAGTTATATAACGTAATAGAGTCTATATTTGCAGCAGATACAAATTTATTTGTAATGCATAATTGACGGTTTCTGTGGACTAGAATGCAATAATTTGATTATTATGTCGTGTAACCATATAACAATCTATAACATTATGAGTTGTACACATTACAGATTAAATAAATTAATATCTACAAAAGAACGATAATTGACGGAAATGAAATTATAATTAAATCAAGTGTGGAGCAAATTGAGTGTGCAAAGAGCGAGACCAACGTCTTGTCAAAGAATGTCGTATATTTGTTGTTAATCCGAATGTGCATCAAAAGAACAACATTGCATTTCACACTGTAGGCTGAGTTCAATTTCATCATTAACCATGTTCAGACTCTGCATTGGATTTTTTATTTTTTAGTTGATTTTAAGTTTATTATGGGTTGATTTTGAAATTTTTATCAAATTTTCTCTTTAATCTTAAATATAAATGAAAAAATTAATTTATGTTAATTAAAAAATTAGTCAACAACGTTTAAGTGTAGAGTTTCAATTAAAAATATTTTTTTTAAATTATCCTTTATTAAAATTTGATATAAAAATACAAAATAATCATTAAAAATAAAATTTCAATAAAATTTAAATTATTTTAGAGATTGAAATATTACATAATATAAAATTAATTAAAATTTATTTATATTTAAAATTAACAAACATGTTATTTTCTTTTTTTTATATTTGTGATTGGAGGAAGTATTTAACTTTTGGATAAATCTCAAATATAAGTATTTAAATATATAATTTTATCAAATATTTATGATTAAATAAGTTAATTTTTTAGCTTTCAATTAGTTTTCTATCTTCTAACTATCTTTTCAACTAATTGTTTCAAATATAACCTAAATAAGTTTTCTTGTTATGTGTAAAAAAAATTTAGTAAGACAACTATAATGGGACAAAAAGGAGTAATAAATATTTTATTCTATTAATAATGAATTACATTTCATTACTGAGTTAAGGATTACGTATGTTAAAATGATTAATCTCATGTTGGATATTGACCCTAATAAAAAGAGTGGTTATCCTTACATTGACTCACCTCCTTTGAAAATGTTACTTGGAAGGCATACAAAGGATAGAGAAAAAAATGTCATCGAAGAACCATAAGAAAATCAACTAGCAAGAAGGTTCAACACCCTAAGGTGCTTGACTTGTAATAAGTTTAGACATAAATATAATAGTAGAACCTATCAAAGGTCATTAGCGAAAACAAAAAACAAGTTAGCGTAATGTTATATAATTGACTAGATTTATATATTGATTGTTTTTTTTTAAGGATCAAATGGCACTTCTTTGATGAGATGATTGTTATATGCATGCTTTCTTTGTAGTAATTAAATGAACTAATTTTTTTGGCATTAAACAAACCGTGCTAAGGAGTCTGGTATCCAGCCAATTGGCAATTCTACAACCATTCAGCCTATGCAAAATGAGACTCCTCTATCTCAACAATCCATAATCGTAAATGAGGTAACCTAAAATCATAAATTGAGTTGTATGTCTTATTTTTCAGTTAGACAATAAAATTTTTACATTGATTGGTATTTTTTAATAATGGGGAACCCCTCAAACTATTGTTAGTAACATTCTTCTTTCTCAACATTTACAACTATAACTAATGTAAATTAACCAACTATAATGCAATTTTTATGTCTATCATATTTTTTGGACAAAATAATGATTTTTAATTTTTTTTGTGGTTTTGTGAAAACAGGGAATGCAAGTAAATTCATAAGTTCCTACTTCATCAACCAATCCAAAAATAGGAAACAAGTCAATAGTCAAGTTAATGGTCAACTGATGTTCCTTTTTCATGTACAACTTTTTTTATAAACATTTTACTAAACTATTTTCTAGATACAAACATGTTTATAACATATAAACAATTTTTAGGAAACTTTTTTATTCTTGTACATGCAAGGGTTGTTTATTTTTTGTATAGTTAAAATGTTCTTACTCATAATTCACTTGTGAAGATTAATTGTCCTTTTTTTAACATAGCCAAAGTGTTATGACTTTCTTTGTATAACACACTTGTGTATTGCTTATTTTATGAACATTTAATATGATAAATAATAAAATTTGTTATTTCAGGTTCAATTTATAATTATTGTTATCGGTATATAATGGCTAAACTTATTTATATACACCTTACAATTAACAAAATAGACAATATTTTAATGAAAAATAATGAGATGGAAGATTTATTGTACAAATACAAATTTAGGAATACATCAAAGTTATTAATAATCATTTAACACAAGGGGTCATCTTAATTAAGTAAATAAAAAAATCTGACATAAGGAACATTCCCACATTAATACTAACACCATACAGTAACAATTACATACAATTAATTATCACTTAATTATAATACCAATAATTAAGATTTCAATAACAATCATAATTAACATTATTAGCAGCACAACATTTTGTTTCAATCATGCATGATTTTCTTTAATCAATTTCATTTTTTTCTTCAATTTGAAAATCTCTTCATTCATTTCTTCCATGGTGATCATAAGCTTTTTATACTTATCATCAATGACCTTTTCTCACCACTTAAAGAAATTACAACCTACAACTATACATATATAAAATAGTCAACTAGGATTGAAATCGATTCCACTACAATTATTTTTCACAAGTCTTCCACAAAATTGAAAATATTTTCTTTGATGTCTCACATTTACCATAGTGTTACTGACACTTGAAGAAGATGTTGCTCATGATTGTGACATTTCAACAATTAGTCTGCAATTAGAAAAAGATTAATTAATAATTTATAACAAAGAAAAACATATTTAAACAAAGTTATTAAATTTACAAATATCATTTTAACTATTACATAACACAGGTACCCTTAAGCTATTTAAACTCTTACATAGATACCCCTGAATTTTTAATACTATTATAAATGTTACTCTTGAGATTTTTAAACTATTACATGTGTATCTCTTATGCTTTAAACACATTACACATGCATCTATTATGTTTTACAAATATTATACACGATGCTCCTCTCTCATCTCAATTGCATAAACGTACAAAATATAGTACATTATTCTCACAAAATACATAACACAATGAAGATTTTGCCACCAAAGAGAAAATAATATTATATCATAACACCACAACTCTAGAAAATCATCAAAACAAAACAAATTTATCAAAAAAATTCAAACAAACTAATAGTTAAATAATACTTCCTACAGATGGAATTTCGTCCTTGTCCACAAATGCACAACAACTTCTTCCAAAAATATAAACATTGAATAAAAGTGTGGCAAAGAAACTAATCACCTTAATGTGAAAGATAGATGTCTTAACAAAAAATAAAGATAATTTAAAAATTAAATTTTTCATAAAAATTATGTGTCAACAATGTGTTTTAAAAAATAAATAGACTTAATATTAATTATAATAAAATGGATGCAAGTGTAATGGGATCATAAAAATTGAAGAATTTTTTTTTTGTAAGATTATAAAATAAAAAAGTACATATGTAAATAGTGCAATCTTCAAAAGATAGTGTTGTAATTTACTTTAATCAAAGTTACCTGTATGACATGTTCGTTAATATTTTTCATATTTTAAATAATTATGGATATATGTGCAATTTTTATCCACAGTGACAGTGATGTGGAGTATAATTGACCTGTGAATCAGTTCGTACATGGTATATCCCACGGAATATAATATTTAAAGCAAATCTGCCACAAATATAAAATCGCTTCCTATAATATTGACAAAGCCTTTAAAAAATAATGCTTATAAAATAATTATGTGTGTATATATATAATCCAGTTTTTTAGAAAGCAACATCATAAACTATTCCAGTTTCAAAGAAGTCTTGGTACTGATAAAGGAATGCGAAGCTTTCATGGTGTCGATTGAAGTAATAAGCGATAAAGCTTGCTTATGAGTTGTGAATTCTGAATGTAGGAGAATGTGAGTGTTCATCGGACCTCTTCTTTGAAAACTTATGCAGGGTGCCTCTCGTGCCAAGTCCAAACCACAATGGTATTGCGTATGTTTGTATCATCCTAATTACTTGTTTTTAATTGTTTTTTTTTTTTCTTTTGTGGATACTTGTTTTGTATTTATTGACTAAGACTCATTTCACTGTTTTACAATAACAATATATAGGCCCAATTATGTTTTAACAATAGAAGTTGACAATAAATTGTATAGGAAACGTACTTTTTTTTTTTTTTCTTTCCACATGTTAATACAAGTTATAATAAAAGTTTAATGGTTTTTTTAATTGTAGATAGAAATCTTTAGAATTAAGGATAGTAATTAAAACTAAAGTTTATAAAGGAAAAAGAGGGGAGGCAATTTTTAATATTTAAATTAAAAAATTATATAATATTTATAAGAATAAATAAAATACTGAAATATGGAAGTTATATTAAGCTATTACTTATCTTTTATATGTAAAAAAACCGTCAAATTAGAGAATATTAGATAAAAATGAATATTTTACTTTTCTTTCAAAATTTCACTTACAAAACAATTTCAACAGAAAAGGGCAAAGTGACTGAAAAGGGCTTTGATTATTCAAACACTAATAGTAATCGCGCAACAACTATGGAAATGGATTGATGAGGATGTTAAAGCGAGCCATGGACCTACGCTGTTTGAAATTCGCTGATCAAACTCGAAAAAACAAAAGAGTCCGAGATTTTTGTTTGGGTTTAATATTTTTTTTAATGATTGAGTTTGTTTTAATATCTATTATCAATATTAATTGAAGACGTATGGTTAATAATGGTGTTTGTAGTTTAGTGAATGACTTGTCGTATGATTAAAAAAATAATAAAATAATTAAGTATAAACTTTTATAAATAATATTTTTAAAAATTAATTTAAGGTTAAAGACAATAATTTTAAAAAAAATTATAAACAAAAAATATATGAAATTTATTTTATTTTATTTTATCTCATCTTATCTACCATTTCATCCATCCAATGATATTATTATGTATTTATGATTGAGTTAATTGATATTAATTATTCAACAAAATTATATATTGCAATATTATAAAGTATCATATACTATTTATAAAATTTTGTAAAATAATACTTAAATTTTTCTTATTCTCTCAGTTAATTGTTCTTAATGTTCTATTTTTATTTTTATTTGAGTGTGCATTTTATGCATTCTCTCGCAACTAATAAACAAAATTTTGTTTTAATTATTTTAAATTACTTTCTTTTTATTTTTTAATATATTTAATCTTTTTAATTGTTTGTCTCTTTTAATTTATTTTCTTTTATATTTATAATTATTTTTTTTTATTTTTCAATAGTTAAAAATAATTTTATATCAAAATTAAAAATATTCATTGTAAATATTATATAAATATATTTTAATATAATTTATATTTTACATTTATAATGGATCATTTAAATTATTAATAAGATTCCAAAGAAGAATTAAAATAATAAATTGAAAATATAAAGGTTGGAATTTAGAAATCAATTGAAATTTTAACTTTTGAAAATAAAAACAAATAACCTGAAAGATAAGGTGTCGCATACAAGATTATTTGATAAAGTTAAAGAAGATCACCACAAGTACAAGAAAATTTTTGACAATATCAAAAGATGCAAGGAAGAATCCTAACATAATTAAAACTCACAAGAGAATACAATCAATCATAATCTCTTCGTTCTGAATTTTCAAAAGGTTTAATACAAATTTAGTTTATGAGTTTGGCTTATTTGAAAGTAAATAAAAGAAAATAAAAATTATTACATACAAAACTAGTTTGCTCCAATGGATAAGCGTGGACATATTATTCTTATGGTCTTAGGTTCCGGTACTAAGCAATTTTTTTTCAAATTTTTACAATGTCTTTTACTAGTCTAAAATTGTTGGGCTTCTACTAGATGAATCACTTTATGCTTCAATACCTCTTACCTTTAGTTATGAGTCTATCTAAGTCTTGAATTAGGTTATGCTCCCGATACTTCTCGTCATGAGCTTGGACTCGCTGATGATGAGTATTATGAGCTTGAAATTACTGATAATGAGTATTATGAGCTTGTGACTTTGATGTCCATATTAATTATGATTTAAATTTATTTTTAATTATTGATTATATTTTAAAAATATTAAAATTTAATTTTGGATAAAAATAAAATATGATAAATTCAAAGGAACAAATAACTGAGAAGATCAAATATATGGATAAAAAAAAATTGAGATAAATGAAATTTTTTCTTTTATTAGTTATATAAATAATGTGTGATATGTGTTGAACATAAAAAAAAATATATTAAAATATCTAATTAAACAAGTAAAATGAATAAGAATATCACATTTTAAATTATATATTTTAATTTATAATATAAAAATAAATTTATTATACTAAATATATTTATTTATTATAAATTTTAATTATATAAAAATAAAACTTAAGAAGATGATCTAGTCTTTCATGTTGCAATGAATTAATGTTTATTTTTTAGAGCATTTACAATATATAATTATTTAAATGAATTATTTATTTTAATTTTATACAACTTACCATATCACACAAATTTAAATGTTTTATACAAAAATTTACTCTAATGTTAGAATTCTTAAAGTGAATATTTAAATTTAATTTTATGATTGAAAAATTATTTTTTATTGACATAAATCAATTAAATAACATTATTTATTTAAATAATTTATTTAAGCAACATATTATCAAGTCAATTATTCTAATAAAAAAAATAAATATCGTTATTTAACTTTAAGTGTATTGAAAATAGTTGAAGTTGCTATTGTGTGTATTTAATGGTTATACTAATTAAAACTTATAAATAATAGTATTTAAAAGAAAAAAATATAGATAAAAAATAAAATGAAATACTCGATGCAGTAAAAATGAAAAGAATGAAAATAATTTTTTAAAACGTTGTCATTCAAGTCAATGAAAATTCATATTTATATGTTTAACATTAAAAAGAACAACTTTTAAAAATATTATCATTTTAAAATAAAAACTTCGACAAGATGCCAATTTATACTAATGTGCGTGTGATGAAAGATTAAGCATTCGGTTGTTTATGTTTATTTTTTAAAAAGGTATTTTTAATAAAATATTTATTTTATTTTATTTTTAATATATTTGTCTAAATTATTTTTAATTATTTTTATTTTTTAAGAAGAAAATACAATCTATTTATTAAAAAATATCATTTAAGAAACATTTTTTTATTTAAACAAACTTACAGTAATTTACACTATGTAATATTTATTTTCACGCTATTGGATTTTGAGATAAATTTGTGGAGAGTTATTAAATAGTGTAAAGATGAGTGTAACTTATACGAATGTAATTTCATCTTTTTTATAGAAGTCAACGTGTTAATTTCTTTCAATTACAATAAATCTTAATTCTTAAGTAGGTCTTAAATTATAATTGTGAATAATAAAATGAAATACAAACTTTGAGAGAATTTAACCCTTTAAGTGATTCATTCAACGATTTAGTTTTAAATTATAAATAAATACTCATGTTGATCCCAAAATCATAGGACGTTATTATAATAATTTTTGAAATTTAAAAATAAAAAATAAATTCTTAAATTAAATTTAAATAATCAAATTAATTTATGTTGTTAATAATGTCACTTGTTATTTGACTATTTAACAACTATGTGATTAACTGGTTATAAAAAATATTTTAAAAAATGAATTGATATTATATACCATAAAATATAAATGTATATATATTATTTATATTATACGTTTATTAATTAATTATGATAGTTAAATAATAACTTATCTACAAAATAATTTTAAAGTCTTTAGTTTAATTTTTAAATTTGCCATTTTTATTGTATTTTTTTTTATTAAATTTGATATTTTAAAAATAATAAATATTGATTCAAGCAATTTGATTCTTCAATTTAATCGGTGAACTCCGGTAAAATCAGGTGAATGATATGTTCGATATAATGCATGACTTAGATTAATTATGTCATCAATTTTTAATTCAATCAATTAAATTAGTCAATTTAAACTAATTTTCACAGACGTGATTATAAATATATTAAGAAGAATCAAAATGAAGATTTCAAAAATATTTACATAATAATTTGTAATATTTATACTATTTTATTTTTAAAGATCAAAGTAATTAATTTAGAGATTAAAATGATATTAAAATATCTAATGATAATAATTTTATTTCTATCTTGTCATAATCTTTTCTCATTTTTTGTTTCTCTTATTTTCTGTTATTTCTAGAAATAATTTTTTCATAAATTATAATTTTAATATCCTTAAAATATAATTTACGTGTAAATTACTAAAATATTTTTTTGTAAATATAAGATTAGAGGATATACACTAACAAATTCTACACATGTGAGAGAGAATCAAATGATACTAACTATCGAACTTAGTAAAATGACACATTCAACAATTTTTTATTAAAAGGAAGTTTTATCACTCAAACAGTTAAATTCGAAGTTTTCAAAGAACAAATTAAGTTCAGAAAAATTTACACAATTTGACAAATATTGATATGTAATTATTTCATTTTGTTTCAAAGTATTACACGTAATTTAAAGTATAATAGTTTCCGCACAAAAAAAAGAAAATACTAACCGCACCCAAAAAAAACCACAATGGTTTTTGTTTAATCACACATTTACAAATATTTAAGTTATGTAAAGTTTTATATACATGATCATCATGATAATTGATATCACGTAACTCAACAATTGTATTGATTTTTTATTTTATCAATTGTATTGATTTTTTATTTTATTTTACAACAACAATTGCATTGATAAAATTTACTTTTAATAAAAAATATTGAAAATGTCATTTTACTAAATTGGACATATAATGTTACTTAATCTCGTATCTCTATATATTGATACGTTACAAATATATAATAAAATTATAAGACGGCTCTTCTTATCTTTATTAAATCATACATTTTTTAGTTGGTGTGAGTTATTTTTTATTTCAAAAAATATAAATATATATTTTTTCTCTTAATTTTGTATTGCATTTATATTAGTTCAACATCTCTCTTTATGAAGGCATTGCATTTTTGTGTGTGTTGAAGACCACACCGTGTTTACACTAAACATAATACTTTTTAAATAGAGTACGAGAACCTTTTATTATTACTTGTTTAAAATCCTCATAGTAACAGTAATTATATTTAAAAGTAATACTATAGAGCTTTTTTAAGATATATTAATCGATTAGTTCATATTAGCTGGCATTTTATTTTCTTTACTGACATGTGACGTTGTATGTAAATCTAATTCGTGTTGTTAGGATGGGAATGAGGTGAAATGAATTATATTTTATGATTAAAGTAACATTTATCTTATACGGTATGTGTCAAAACACCACAAATGACTTGTTCATAATTTAAGTTAAGATGTGAAAATATATATAAGGAAAAGATCAACCAGTTTGACTCAGGGTGGGTCCTCTTCCACACGCCACCGTGTTTCCAGTTCTAACCCTCTCTCGGCAATTGGCATAGCGTGGTTAGGGATATTACTATCTTTGGATTTCTAATAAGCATGATTCTTGACTCGCTCTACGCCCCCAAAATACCAATTTCACATTCACTCATTTTTTTAAACCATGTCATCATTATTTAATTGCTATTGCTCCATACATTTTTTTTTCTTAAGAAATTACTTTTGTTGAGGTCAACTTCACTTTTATCGTGCTTCTTCATTTGAAAAATACAATCATTATCATCCATAAACTGTATATGATTTGAACTCAGACTTGAAGCTGAAGCATAAGCTAATAATCATCCTACTTTTCAACAAAATAATCATAGTAGACTATTTGAAAAATTCTATATTTAATTCTTCATATATATATATATATTTTGAATTAGCAATAACCATACATTATGAATAAAATTAATCATTAACTCATAATAGGAGAAACTCTTAGTATCGGAGCTAGGAAAAAAGAAAATCATATCACTGATTTAAAACATAAATGATTAACTGCCACAATCACAGCGTATATGAAAGAAAAAATAAATAAATTGAATATCCGTTGGTATCTAAGCATACCGATAGGGGGAATGGAGTCGCTGGCATCGAGCCTGCTTAGCTGCTGTGGATGTGTCTAGTTTTACGTTTGAATATTTAAATTGATTATATATATATATATAGAAAATTACATCTAATGGTTTGGTAAATTGTTTTTTTGGTTTGGTTAAATGTGACTTTTATTCAAATTAAGGTTTATTTCAAACCTATTCATTTCTTGTTTTTCCTTGCTTTTCCGTTGAATGTGAAAAGTTTGAAACATAAATCAAGTTACATCAAACTTACTTTCAACTGAGTTTAAATTTACAAAGTTAAACTCTACTTTTGCAATAGTAATCCAGACAGACACTATGTCATAAAGCCAATAATGCATTTAATAATTACATCATCTAAAAAAAAGTATAAAAGGTACATTTCAAAACTCAAAAATAGTTATTATTATTTTTATAGTATTATATAACTAGCATTTCAGGTTGTGCATAAAATAAGTGTTAATTTCTATATAATTAAAATTCATAATAACCAGTTATTTTTAAATATATAAATTATATTATAATTAAAATTAATAATAATAAATATTATTAAACATATGAATTATATTTTAAATCTATAGCAAACAATTTATATTCTTATTGTTAATTATTGACAGTTTTTTTTAAAAAGTTATTGAAATTTAGTTTACAAATAAAGATGAAAAAGTAAATTGAAACATATAAGCAATTAAGAAAATCAAAATGTGAAGAAATAAAAAGAGACCGATTCAAGATCATTGAAAAATATTTTTTTTCTGGTTAATTATTAAATAAAATTAAATCTAAAATTAAAATTTAAGAAATATATTAAAAATTAAAAAATAAAACTAAATGTTTAATATATAGAATTAGGATAAAATATACGATTGAATGAAAGTAAGAATAACTTTTTAAAACACTATTATTAAAGAATAATTAACCGAAAATTCCGTCATCTAAGAATAATTCTTAAAAATATTTTTATTCAAGGAAAAAGGGTTTAAATTTACAATATAAGACTAGATTTTGCGTGAAACACTACTGGATTCCCTCCCTCCCATGCCAGGTTCAATTCTATTTTCGTAGTCTTGTTAATTTTTCATTAATTATCTTATTTTACATTAAAATTTGTGAAAATTTAAATTTATTCTTATACTATAAATTTTAATCCTCATTTTTAAATATGAGAGTCTTTAGAGTTTATTATTGAATGGAAGGACTAATAAAGTCGTCACAAATTATTATTTTTGTAACGGTTTCAAGCTGTCATAAATAACTTTAGGAATCTAATTAAAAAAATGTAAAAAATGAATGATTCAATTATATATTTTTTAGTTTAGAAACTTAATTAATTTTCTTGAAAAGTTTAATGATCCACTAATGTATTAATCCCTTATATTATTACTGTATTCTAATTAATTTCTTTTTACTTTCATTTGTCAATTTTTACAAATTTATTATAACTCCACCACTGCTTTCATTTGCAAAACTAAAGATAATATGTATTTATTGAATGATAATAACAATTATCTTCTTTTATATATTGATCAAAAGATTTTATTTTTTTGCTAATAAGAAAAGTTAGGAGAAGGAAAGAGTGTCCCAATTAAAAAAAAAAACTCTAAATTCAAAAGATATAAAAAAAAGTTATACGTGTGTCTAGTTGATTAACTCCTTAAAATTTTCTAAAGTTTAGTTAAAAGTTGATTATAAGAATAAAATTTTAATATTTTCCAAAAGTTTAATTGAGTGTTGACTATAAGAAAGATACTTTACTAATATTTTTCAAACAAAATTTTTAATTAAATTGAATAAAATAAAAGGCATTAATTGGTATTTATCTGGAGGTTGAGATTATGGAACCAAGTCATGCACCTACTCTGAAACGTTTGGGTAAAAACTCTGGTCCTCTACAGGCTCCACTCATCATGACTCGCCCATGAAAATCAAGTATGTTAAGTTGATGTATAAGTTGCATCAATGTCTACTTTGCCAAATGAATTTAATTATTAGAGGCCATAGTTGGTGAAAAAAAATTATAGATAAACGTTATCAACCAGGGGAAGTAGGAATACAGATTCTTCGTGGAACTTAACTCGGAAGCTTCCGCACGGTGGGCGGGGGATTGTTAATTCTTATGATTGGTGTGGAAGGTTTCATGATTTATTTATTAAGTGATTAATTTGTCAATAACTTAAAAACTAAAAGAAGAAATTTGAAGAATATTATAATTTATACCTAGTGTCTGTCTGCATCCACAATTCTCTCTCAACAACCAAAACCCACCAACTCTCACCTTATAAATAAACTAAGCCCCCCTTCCCCATCCCTGTCAATCTCCACTACCTGCTCCATTTTTCAACTGAAAGCTATTGGTTACATCACAAGAAACAAACAAACGCACGCTATCTATCTATCTATCTATCTAATCTAATGCTTTGAATTCTTCTCAAACTGATTAGATAGATTTTTATTTTTTTTTGTTTACCAACCAAAATTTGAGTTCTAAAGGGAAGGAAGGAGGGAAGGATTAGAAATTTTATACAGGCAGCAGAGCAGTAATGTTGAGACTAGTGTTGGGCTTGTCTGTTCTGAGTTGTGTGCTTGTAACATGCACAGCTCAAACGTGTAGAAACCAAACATTCTCAAACAGAGTGTTTGCCACATGTCGTGATCTTCCACAGTTGAGTGCTTACCTGCACTGGACATACGAGCAGGAGAGTGGCAGGTTAGACATAGCATTCAAACACGCAGGAATCACGTCAACCAATAGGTGGGTTGCTTGGGCCATCAATTCCAGAAACAACCTTGACCCAGCCATGATTGGAGCCCAAGCCCTGGTGGCAATTCCCCAGTCAAATGGAATCCCAAGAGCCTACACTTCATCCATATCCAGCACCAGCACACAGTTGGAAGAAGGACCTATAAGTTATCCCTGGTCGGGATTGACTGCCACGTTTCAGAATAACGAGGTCACCATTTTCGCCACTCTCACACTTCCAAACGACACCTCCTCCTTGGTCCATGTCTGGCAAGATGGCCCTCTCTCTGGCACTACCCCTCAAGAGCATAGCCACGAGACTTCCCACCAAAACTCCAAGGAAATATTGGATCTTCTTTCTGGTTCCTCCACTCAGGCAACCGGTAATTCACGTCAAAAAAGAAGAAACGTAAGCTAACCACCAAATATGCCTCTCCTCTCTTTGCTTCAAGTTATCCATCCATCATAACATACATCGCATCGCATCTTGATCCATCAATACTCCATCTACCTTTGTTTCTAAAACTTGTTTTGTCCCCTGGACACATTTGAAACTGTTTGTCTCTTTTCTAAAATTTTGTTTTCTTAGCATTTTAACAGATCTCTTGAAGAAAACAGACATCTCTCCATAGTTTCGCTTTGGAAACTATTTTCAAAACTTAAATAAATTAATTTTGGATGAGAAACTAATTGCGTAGGAAAACAGTTTCTAAAACAATAACATTGAATTGTGTTTTCAATTTTCATGTCTAAGTTTAGATTAGAGAGACAGATTATTAACTTTGGAGACTAATAATTTCAGACCCATGGAGTGCTAAATGCGGTGAGCTGGGGCATATTGATGCCAACTGGTGCCATAATAGCAAGGTACTTGAAGGTGTTCAAATCTGCAGACCCTGCTTGGTTTTATCTTCACATCACCTGCCAAGCCTCTGCCTACATAGTTGGTGTTTCTGGACTTGGTACGGGTCTCAAACTCGGCAGTGAATCAGAGGGTGTTGAGAATGGTACTCACAGAGCACTTGCTATTGTCCTCGCTTGCCTTGGAACTCTTCAGGTACGAGGTTTTCATGTTTTGCTTGATTATCAAACCATTTCTGCTCTACTAGAGTCACGGTACTGACACAAACCAATATATGCGATTGGATTCATTCAGGTGTTTGCGCTGTTCTTGAGGCCCAACAAGGACCATAAATACAGACTGTACTGGAATGTGTACCACCACTTGGTCGGATACGCCACCATAATCATAAGTGTCATCAACGTTTTCAAAGGTTTCGACATCATAGAGAATTACGTTGGGGATCGCTACAATGGTTGGAAGCATGCATACATTGGCATTATTGGAGCATTGGGTGCTATTGCTGTCTTTTTGGAAGCTTTCACATGGATCATAGTGTTGAAGAGGAGGAAGTCAGAGAACAAGCTGCCACACGGAGCAAATGGCGTTGATGGGTATAACTCTAGGCCACAGCAGGTGTAAGATATGATGTGTAGCCAGATAGATATTGGGTTTCTTTTGTAATTTTATGCCTCTTACTCCTATACGTGTGTATTTTATTGTTGCTCTTCATTGTATAATGTTGAGGATATTTATGGGTACTCCATCTGCTCAGAGTCTCAGTTTTGAGGTAATTCTTTCGTAGGGAAGTGACTTTCAGAGTCTGTTACTACAGGGTATACATTGTATTGGTTTCTGTTTCTTCACATTTGTATTTATTTTTTAAATATTTCTTACTCATTCTACATATCTTGAGTTTCAAATATCTTTTACATTCTACGGCCACGGAAGCAACCATTCTCTTTCTTCTGCTTTTGGCGCAGCAAAAGAAGGAAATTTAACTAAGAAATTGGTATTGAAGTACTTCTGAAAACTACTAATAAACTGCACTAATTTAAAATTATTATCCCCGGAACTTAACTCGATTTTTAAATCCAAGTCAGGGATCAGACCATAAGAAGTCGGGCTATAATTTGATTGGTTCAAGTCAGTAATTAAACCGAACATAATAAGAAATGGCCGATGCGAAAAACATGAAGATGTAACTGATTGAAACAACTATTCTGATTCAATTTTAATAAAAATTGCTTAAGCTTTAATTATAGTTGTAAATAAAAGTTCAAACGTTAAAGCATGAACATGGTAGATTTAGGGGAACAATCATTGACGCGACCTCAATTAGAATAGACTTGGTCAGACTTAAGGAAAGAATTGAGTTCTTTAATCCAATTTCCCCTCACCATCCACTGAGACAGTTGGATTTTTATAATTCTTTGTTATTCTCTCGATACAATTCTCTTCAAAGTTGTCTTTTCTCTGTACCGGACCAATCATTTTATATTATGAAATTGTAAACCAAACACGGTCCACCGTGAAGCAGACGCGCACGCCAACTCACTTTATAAATAGATTACTTACCGCTTGCAATTTTCTCGTATTTCTGTCAAATTTTTTTATTTTTAAGATCATACTAACTACCTAAAAAATACCAACTACCAAAAGAGGCAGCCATCTAATAATTAAATAAAATGAAATTCTAAAAGGAGTTACGATGAGATGAAATAGAGCATAATCAAGTTGAAACTTTCTTGGCATCAGCTCACAGGCTGTGCGATGGAATGGTTTATTTTAAAGCAAGTTGCTTTCTTAATTATGAAAATTTTGAATTAGATAATAGATTACTAATATTTTCGTAAGGTCACAAGAAAATCAGAAAAATAATTGAAGTCATGCATCCCACACTTCAAAGCATTTTAACAAAAGGGAAATGAATGAACTTGAGGCTGACTAATTTCTCCTTGTCATTGATTTATAGCAGGCTTCTCACACGACTTGGCGCAGAATATCAACAAGGGCATCCTTCAAGAAAGGGTTGGAAGCTGCTACTCGCTGAGCTGTGATGTCAAAATCTGCACCGGACCTGAAGCAAATGAACCATCAGATTTTGATGTAAAAAATCTAATAAGCACATGAACCCAAGTTTGTGTTTTGTAGTTCTGAATGAATAGAAAGGACTGCCAATAACGCATAAATTTCTTCCCACATTTCATGTACATCCAACATATCTACATAAATGCCCACGAGATGAAGATCCATGCATGCAAACACTTACCTATCTAACAATGCAAACACTCCAGAACAGCATAACATATTATCTTGTTAAGAACATGGGCATCTAATTAAAGTCACTTACGGATCAAATATAACACCTCCAGCTTCTCTAACAATGACAGCACCGCCTGCTACATCCCTGACGAAAAGGGAGACTATGTCAATCTAGGAACATATCATATTATCATAATGCCCACCATTTATGAGGGAAGTGAAATTCCTACCATGGACCTCCAAAGCCAAGTTCAAAGCATACATCCAGCCTTCCACATGCAATTCCGCAAAGGTTTAAAGCACAGGAGCCAGTCATTCGAAGCGATCTCACCTATTCATATTAAAGGCATGTTTATGGCACAACCATATCAAACTTTTGTCCAATTGATTTCAATAGGAAGAAGACCTCATTTTACCTTGAAAAGCAAGCTATTGATCCTATTTGTACAGGCATCTACTGTTAACTTGTCACGTTTTGTTCCAACCTGCTCTTTCAGAAATAAAAAAGAAGTTGATGAATTTCAAATCTATCTTGATTTAAAACATTACAGTGAAACTGACCCAGGTACACTTGGATGCGAATTCACAAGTTTGGGTCATCCCATCTCATGTTAGTACTCCAAAAATATGATAGCTTTCAAATTGAATGGCTGGAATTGCATGCCATTACAGGGACAAAGGAGCCAAGTCACTGGGGCTAGAATTTTTTTGTACAATAGGCAGCAACGAGGTTTGCTTTTAAGACATCATGCAAACTACCCCTATCCCACCAAACTAGGCCGACCCTAGTGGATTACCAGGGATACAAGCAAACTTAGCAATGACATTGATGTCATAATCTGCTAAATGATCATATATGCTATTAAGATATAATGTATCACCCAGAAAAGACAATCTTTAATTCCTATATTACTTTCTTGTATTTTCTTCAACATGTCCCATTTATTACCTGAATACAAGGAAATATTTAGATTTTGTTCCTACTACCAAGTTTGCTCAAGCTCACGAATACAAAGGCTTTGAAATGCATGTATGAGGCGTGTGTTTAGAATTTGCAGTACTCAAGAGGCAAGTAACAAAACAAAACATAACCAGAGCATGCTTCCAAAGCATACAAATACCGAGAGGTATACAAAATTTATAAATCCAAAATGGTCAAGTTACAAACTATAAAGGATTTGAGCATCTTTGTCGTATGAATTTTATGAGTATAATAATTATTTTATGAATCAGGGACTCTTCATAGAGGGTTGCTACTACACCATGGTATTTGAAATTTGAAATAAAAGAAGAAACAACAAACCACTTATGTATGTCAAGGTACACACATTGATCACGTTTGGAAAATAAAAGGAGTAACATGATTTATATGCATGTGAAGATCCATGATGGGGATGCTAGCTGCTGAAAATAAAAATGCAAATATGTGGAAAAAGATTGACAAGTAATGGCCCACACACATGCCCACAAACAAGTGCGCGCACACATATCCGTACAAGCATGTACACACATCAGGTGCTTAGACCAAATGCCAGACATAAGTCAGGTTTCTTACTGGCCATGTAGTTGATCTGCAGTTGTTTTTTATTAACCAAAAGAATTAGGTGAATATTTGCCATTGATATTCTGATATTCTGGAGCAAATTATTGTCCCAATTTAATGTTTCACTAATGCTCGATAAGGGGAGCGAGTGGAATAGATTACATTACATTGATCCAAAGAAAAAGATAAATGAACAACTTTTACATAATCAACTCTAACAGAGTTGACATACCTCAGTTGCAAGAAGAGCGCTCATTAGTTCAGTTTGTGATGACACTGCAAAATTTCAAGACATATCCATGAGGTAAACAAACTCAATTAACAATAACAGTAAAAGGACAGAGAACAAAGACCCACCTTTTATAGGATTCCCATTCAGAAAAGCTCCTTTCCCATGAATTCCAGTGAAAAGCTACACATGGTAATCTAAAACTTCAGTTTGCTTTGCATACTAAGATAAGCAGGGGAGGAAAATAAATCAAAATAATACACGTCTCCATGCCAATATTACTAATAAAAAAATTAAATTATAGACTGCATAGTCCTAATTAATTACTTCAATGTCTGTAGTCTTCAACAAACTATTACTCAAAGTCACTGAAAATAATGTTGATAAAAGAAGAGAACAAATCAATTGACCACTTTTGCTAACAATTTGAATTGGCATGGTAATCAAAAATAAAAACAATACCTGCACAAAAGCATATAACATAGAAATTGAATAATAGATATGTTTAAAACACGAGGGAATTTGGAATGGTTTTGGGGTCACCCAGTCATGCAAAAGGGAATATTCTCACCTCATTAATTATTGGATTGTAAACAACGCCAACTGTAGGAATTTTTCTAATTGTAAGACCGATGGAGACGCAAACAAAGGGGAACCTAAAAAAGCAGAACTATAGTCAAAAGCGAAGGTATGAATTAAAACATGAGATGGATATATAATTTACCCATGCACAAAATTAGTAGTTCCATCGAGAGGATCAACTATCCACGTGGGTTCATCTGTAAGTTCTGCATTGCCACCAGCAGCTGTGGTTTCTTCCCCAATGAACTAAAAAGAAAACCAACTTAAAATGATCTTACACTGGGCGACCAACTCAAAATTGATTATGTGTAAAGTTGAGGGAGAGGTGAATGAACCTTATGAGTGGGGTAAAGTTGCTTGAGATGATTAAATATAAGGTCTTCACACGCTTTATCAGTTTCAGTGACCAAATCAACCTGTGCAGTGCAAATGGGAAGATTAGAAAAAAATGAAGGAAGAGCAAAGAGGAGAAAGAGAATGAAGCGAAACATCAACCTGTCCTTTGTGCTGCACGTTCTTGGTCTGATAGAAACCTTTCCGAATAATCTGCAATAAAAGAAAGTATTTTGAGTTCAAAAGAGATAAAAGTAAAAGAAAAAGAGACAGAGAGGGTGGAGTGGGGAACGACCTCACCAGCCTTGCGAGCAGCGTCGACTGCAGATGCGAGGAATTCGGAGTGCGAATCTGTGTTTACGATCAAAACCAAACAAACCATTACGATAACCATTTAACATTCGCAAAAACAAAGATTGGATCCTACTCCTATGTCCTACCATTATCACCCATTTTCTCCTTCGCAATCAGTGTGAGAATTTCAACTTCAACCGAACCCTGCTCTGAGCTCTCACTCTCAATCTCAATCAGAAGACAGCTTATATACCATCATGATCAGTTCTGTTTTCCTTTTTCTCCTGTTGTTTTGGGATTTTATTTTATAGAAACCCAAATTTGCCCATTAAATTTGTTCCACGAGTGAGTTCACTTTTTTTTTTTTTAATTGAATTAATAATTAACGATAACGATGGGTGGATACTTATGTCTCTATTTTGTACACCAGTAATTTTTGGCAAGGGAACACAAGGTAAGGTGAATGCTTGGAATATTGCATTATATTTATTAGTTTGGGTACTGTCACTGTGCACGTGCTATGTGACAAATGATAATTGACATTGATTGATACACTTTTTAACATAACATGGTGGTGCATCAATGTCTCACTAAAGCTCCGTACACGTCCTTCCAACCACATTCTCTCTAATCTCTATAGAGGAAATATCCTCTACTCCTTTGAGAGTATAATGCTTCCAAACCACAGCATATCCTCTTGAATCATCTAAAGGAAGCTTCCTGTCAGACAAAAATGAAGAAGGAAGAAAAATGGCATTTTGTGCATTCCTTGGATTGGATAGTAGGCAAATACATAATCCAAAACAGGAACTGCTCTGCATAACTATCCCACTTCAACTCCACTCATCTTGTGCTTTTCTTTTATATAGGTTAAGTTAGGCAGCAAGACTTTGGGAGGAAAACACACTTATTGATATATTCTTTAAATTCACACCTTCTTATTAAATATATGGATCTCTTTTCCTATTTTATAAGTTTTATTCCCAAATTGGTAAGAATTTTAACTGATGAAAAAAGGCATATTTAAAAGAAGAAATAAATGTAATGAAATAATCTCAAGTGTTTGCTATGAGAGAGAAATATAATAATATAGTTGTAAAACTTTGTTTTGTTGTTTTCAATTTGAAAAAGAAAAAAAAAAAAAGGAAAGATAATTTGAACTTATACATGACTAGCATGTTTGGACTGCATTCAATTTTTTTCATAACCAATTCTAAAATCACATTGAAAGCCAAATTAATAAATAATTACTTCTATTTTTTTTTAATTTTTATATGACTTTGGATCTCAAAATTGTTTTTAAAGTATTTTTTTCTCTCACTTTTCTATATAATCTAATAAAAGTTTACTTTTCATATATTGTTAATGTAAAAATATTTATACTGTTATTCAATAAAAAAATCATTAATAATGTATTTAAAAAAAGTTAAATTGTAACTTTTAATTTTTAATCTGCGATTCTGATTTTCATATTTTATTTTCTATAATTTTGATCTATTTTAAAAAATTATAATTTATATTCAATCTTCAATATTACATATATTTAATTATTTTATTTTAATTTAATTAAACTTTAAATATAACTATATGATAATTTATAATTAAATAATAATATAAAATTTTATACAATCGAATATAAACTATTTACTCAGCTAAATATAACTGGACTCGCTATTATTTGTGTAAGACTCATTAATTTTATTTTTGTAATTTTCTTTTATAACATGACATTATCCAGATTCCTAATAGATGTTTTATTATGCATAGTGAACGAGAAGAGGTGTGTCACTTTGAAGAGTTCTTAATTAATTAAGATTTAATAATATTTTGGTTTTTAAAAAATATAGAATTTTTATTTAATTTTTTTAAAAAATATTTTTATTTTAGTTTTAATTTGTTTTTACTTTTAATAAATATCATTAAATGATAACATAATAATGAGATTGATAATTTATTCATTTGCATTATTAAGGAATCTGACAATGTAATTTTTTTTATCAAATTTTTTTAAAATTTTTCATTAACCTAAAAAATTTAAGATCGTAATACATATTAGTGTTCTGTCAAACCTCTCAAAGATATAATAACAAATTCTTTAAATGTATGATAAGTCACTAACAAATTTTCTAAAGATATAATAAGTAACTACACTATCAAAATTGTTATTATTTAAAAATAGAAAATTAAAAATAAAGACTAAAATTAAAATTTTAAAATATTTAAAGAACTAAAAAAATAATTTAATTTATAGAGACCAAAAAATTATTTAAATCATTAATTAATATAATGGGTGTAAATTTAATAGTCTTTTTTATACTATTGAAAAGAATTTTGATTATTATATTTTATCATGAATGATAAAAATCAATGCTATTAAAATTAAATAACTATTCAAGTCATTATTTAAGATTTAATGATTAAATCATATTTGAATCAATCATAATACAAGTAATAATAAGAATAAGAATAAATTACACTGATCTTGAAGTTTTGTTAAATTTTTTTTAATATTTCTAATTTTTTTACCTTTTCACTAATTCATTTAATTGTTTAAAAAACATTACATAAACACTTCTATAGATTTCATCAACTTCTTTAATTATTTAAAAAATATTACAATGTGTATTCTTATAAAAGAAGTTGTTATAAACAATAAAAAAAAATTAAAAAATTATGTGCAATATCAAAAAGGCTCAAGAGGTAGTAGTAGTAATAATAGTTAATAAAAAAAATCATAACTTCATATTACTAAAAACTAAAATAAAACATAATTTGATAAAATTTTAACATTCAATGTATATACAAAATTTCAAAATTCAAATCAAATATATCATAATATTTATATCTAAGTTTTAACAATATACAACAATATTAATTAAAAATAAGATATTTACATTTATAATAAAATTGAAAGTACAAATTCTTTAGCTTAATTTTTCAAAATTAAAATCAAAATAAACATTTTTCATTAACCCAATATGAAGTAATGTTTTTCAATTTTTTACTAGTTATTCGACAAATTTTTCTCTAGATTGATTGTGTTGTATTTTAATCAAATATTTGACCAGTTCATCAATATTAATAAAAATTAAAATTTAAAACACACCTGTTTTAAAAACTTTTTAAATAATTAGATGACTTTTAAATTTATTATATTAGTATAAAAAACTTTTAATTTAGACCATTCATTTATGATCGTATGATTCAGATTTACACTTCTTACTATTATATAAAAAGCTCACTCTTATTGGATATAGTCTTGTGACCCATATATATGTACAGTGAGAGAAATAAATCTAGATCATATATAAATAATTAAAATTTAATATCATGTAATCACTTAAAAAATTGTAACTTAAAAAAAAAAAAAAACTCATGACATAATGTGTTTAAAAAACTCAAAAGTTGTAGTGTATGCATATTAAACTGAACAATAACACAGTTAGCAAATGGTCATAATTAAGAAAAGGCCATGATTATATTAAAATTTAATTTATGTTGTATCTTCAGATTTATACTTCTCACTGTTATATAAAAAGCTCACTCTCATTGGATATAATCTTGTGGCCCACATGTATATAGCGAGAGATAATTTTTACAAGAGAGAAATAAATCTAGACCATATATAAATAATTAAAATTTAATGTCATGTAATCACTTAAAAAATTGTAATTTTTTAAAAAAAAAAGCTCATGACATAACGTGTTTAAAAAACTCAAGTTGTAGTGTACGCATGTTAAACTGTTAAATAACACAGTTAGCAAATGGTCATAATTAAGAAAAGGCCATGATTAAGAAGTAACAAAACAAAATTATCATATAAATTCTAGACAGCAAGAATATTAGATGGCCTTGTACAATTTATAAACTGGCTGCTAGGCAAACCTTTTTAACACCAGGAGCCATACACTGCTACTGCATATAGCTCACTTCAGTAATTTATTTATCTAAGAAATACAGAAGCCAAATAAAATTTCAGAATAGAAACATTAGAATTTGTGTTGAATGTTAATCTCATCTTGATGATGACTAAAAGAACTATAACAATAGACAGTTAAATAAAGTAAAATGAAGCAATGCAACTTGCTATCTGACACCTGAAGCTCAAGCCAGATCCCTGGGTTCAAGAGCAGCAATTTCTTTTATAACTTGAGCTTTGTCAGCTTCAAACTGTTCATCCTCTGCACAATCCCGATAAATATGAGATCATGGGAACATTATTCCAGAAAAAAACAAGTACAAATTTTTAAGAAATAGCATCATCTCCTTACCTTTATCAATTTTTAAGTCACCCAAAAGTCTAAGAAGCTTGCTTCTGTTTGCAACAAGTATGCTGATGATATCAGCTGGCTTCTTTTGGTTCGCAGCAAACAGCTGCAAGACAAGAACAAATCAATAAACAGAAGTCAGATTTAGGATGTATAAGGTTAAGAATAACATTTCAAAATGTGGGTCATTATGTAACTATAGTACCTTGAAAACATGAAATGCCTCTATCTGTATGCTCTTGCTTGACTCCTGCAGAAAGATTTCAGCAATGACCCATTAAATGATTGTATGAACATAACTTTAACTTCTGAATTTTCTGTTCAACATTAAAATGTATGCTCATCAGAAACTCAACACTGAACATATCAGTGTTTATCAATTCCTTACGTTTAGACAGGTGGAACAGTAACAAGGTGCTTAAGTATTTTAACAAAGCTAATACATTTTCCAGCACAAAAACAGCAATTGAATAGTTTAACATTATCAATACAAATGCATCTGAAGTTCATATAATTTTTTCCCTTTTTTTAGTTTTTGTGGGGAGGGGGAGGGGGAAGGCACAAAGTAAGGCAGGTGAGAAGACATGTCATAAAGTTTTACAGAAAGGACCATACTCGTAGAAGATTCATTAAAATCCTTAAGTTGTCTCGTGAGCTGACATATCGTGTCATTGTGGCTGAATTTGAGCGATCAAGTAACATATCTCCCAGCAACTGTAAAAGAGGGACCCAAAAACCACTCAACAAATACACATGCATTGATTCAAATATAGAACTATAATAAAAGTAGCAATAATAATGCATTGACATATTATTGCAAAGACTAATACTAAATTCAGCAGGGGAAAAAACAAAACAAGACAATCATTGCAATACCAAACTGCTTGGAATGGCTTGTTCATTTTTTCACATTTATAAGTCAATTAAACTCAAACCAACAAACAAGCAATGATTTAAATTATGAGAACATTTTCAAGAGGATAATCTCAGAAGCTCAGACTTCTCATTCCTGCATCACCAAATAATCTTACAATTGAGATAAATACCAAAACATAAATCATACCTTGACAGCTTGACGCCTTGTAATATAATTGGAAGATTCCAACAGCTTAGAGTTATATTCATCAAAAAACTGAAAATAACCACAAAAACAATGAGTAATAGATGGTAACTAAGATATAACGAGATAAAGCCAATACAAAATAAAGCATGTCAAGATAAATCGATAGGATCACTAATAAAATATACGCAACTAATTCCCCCACCCCCCCCCAAAAAAAAAAACGTTTTAAGGGCTAGATTCCAAGAACAGGGTGAATACACTTGTGTGGTTAATAATCATAAAAAAATTGTTATTATGTATTTACAGCTGCACTAAATAGAAAATGTGCCCATCCACCTTATCCTGTAATTAAGTTTTATTCCACCATATTTTAAGAAATATTTTTTCTAATAGCTAGTTTGGTACAACTTAAATTTGGAGAAAATAATCACTTATTTTTCAAAATCCCTCTCAGAAAAATAAGCAATTATTTCAACAAAATAAGCTGAATCAAACACACACTAAGTGCACGTTTTAATCTATGGAAGCAGAGAAACTAAAAAAGACAGATCTATTGATAACATATCAATGAATAAGAATAGGAAGATTCAAATAATAGTCAGAACTATGTATGATAAAATTATCTTTCTCAGTCCATCATTTATATCGGATAACCAGAAGTGATAATATCCATCTAAGAGTTACCACACATGACACGACTAAAATCATAATCTAAATGTGCCCCCATTAGTACCAAGATACATACTATTACCATAAAAACTTTCACAAATCAAGCGTACCCACCATGCTAGCAACAGGCAGAATATGACAAAAAGTGGC
Organism: Pachyrhizus erosus; assembly: GCA_026544285.1. NCBI lineage: Eukaryota > Viridiplantae > Streptophyta > Magnoliopsida > Fabales > Fabaceae > Pachyrhizus > Pachyrhizus erosus. The sequence continues at coordinate 26,091 of JAMLFT010001308.1, forward strand.
ATTTCAATAGACAAGGGTATATTAATCGAGAGGGGAAGGGGAACCTACCCATTCATAATTCTTGGAAAGGAATTCGGCTACAGTAGATTTATGCCTTGTCAAGAGCTCCTGCACCAATATGACATGATATAAATTTCAACTCTCTAAAAAAATGGGCATGGTACCAAAAACAAAAAACCAATACCTTAAAAGTTGCTGCAGCATCTGCTGCAATGTCAAAATTTGGAAGTTGAATGTAGTCAAAAAACTTCTTCATATGAGGAGAGTCCAGAACATATCTGATATAAAGCAAAGAATTACAGCATCATAAGTCACAAATCAGAAAAGTCATATTAGAAAGAAATATCAAATGAAAGCTGTCTTTTATTTTTCTTCATCTATCTATGCTTCAGTTTCTATATGAGCTACCTACACAGTACCCTTCTCATGTGGCAATTAACATATATCTCTAAAAGGGACAACTATCTGGAAGTATTGGAACCAATAGCACCAATGTATGACTTGAAGATATAAAACTATTCTAACATGATTGTGTTTCCACTTGCCAACATTATCTGATTTAAAATTGAAATCACAAAAAAATATCAAATTAAATTTATTTGCTCCTTCCTGCTTACTTTGCAACAATCTGGTGTCTTATACACTCCCTCAACATTGCACCAAAGTGTAAAGCCATGTCTGTGTTTTCATAGCTACAAAAAGAAACAATGGTTAGTCAATAGTATACTAGAGCCAACAGCATGATTTCACATAGAGCACAATAAGAAACAGAAATGACATGATCTCATGGTAAGATACGAACACAAGATGACAGATTTTGATCTAGAATAAATAAAATGTAGCAATGAAGAAGAATAAATAGAGATATGGTCGAAATGTTTGAGTTCATCTATTGACTAGAAAAGCAAAATGTTGATCCAAGAATTGGCGGTTACCCAGATATCAATACATCCATAAGATCCAAATTTGTCTCCAAGTAATCAGAGGCGATGAGCTTAGACTGAACCTGTTGTCTCTGTAAATTTGCAACAATTTGAGTGGCATCTTTTCTGGCCTGCAAAAATGAGATGGTAGCATAAGCATCAGCATCAACAGAAAAGAAAAAAAAAAAAAAAAAAAAACATGAGGGGTGAGTTAACTAATTAGGTACCTCCAAGTTGAATTTGGGGAGAGATTGGATAAGGAGGCGCAAGGTGTTGTCCTTAAAGAATTCCTGAGTGAGCTGCGCACAAGCCTCGGGAACCGGTTCGGATTCACTGTTTCCGTAGAGGATTGACTTAAACTCCCGAAGGTTTTTACTCAAGTCGGCCATCTGCATAAAAAGAGAATGAGAGAATGGCTAATGGCTAATGGCTAATAACTGTTAATGGTAAGGAAAGAGTAATTTACCTTATCGTCATCGCGGTTGCTGAGTCGGAGAAGATCTCGGGTTTGACGAACAATTTCAGAGGGAGTACGGGGCTTCGACTTGAAGAGGCTCTTCATGTTTGGGGAATCCGGAGGGGAATATACCACCTCCGTTGAAGAGCCCCTTCTAAGCCCCTTGGTTTTCGACGCACACAATCCTATCTCCGCTTCTCTCAGATTCCGATACTCAATATTCACTCACTCACCTCTCTCACGTGAATTCACTCACTCCTTTCTCATTTTTCTCCTACCATTCTTTCCTTCTTTCTCTCCTCAACGTCTCTCTTTCCCTATTGGTATTTCCGTCCCCTCCCCATTTCAACAACCACCCCATCATTATTTAATATCTTCCTCTATGCTTCTCTTGTCACCCTTATATTTTCTCTCTCTCTCTCTCTTTTTTTTTTTAGATGACAAATTAATTCAAACTCAATCACAATCATAAAACATAAATTTAATTTTTCATCTTTTAATCTACATTTTAAATTTCACTTTCATTTATTAAATTTATTACACACACACAATCACACAATACACTATATAATTTTTACACATAAATTTAAATTATACTATTGATATTTATATTATACTATTAATTAAATATTATAAATTAGATCAATTTTATCCAATTATTTTTTAAAGAAAAGCAATTATAATTTTAAAAATATAACAAATATTTTATAATTTTAATATAAAAAAATAACTACATAAATAAAATATAATATTATATAACTTAAATAAAAATAATTTTAATAATTTCAAAATAAATTTTAATTTTTAAAAATTATATATAATTTTAATAAAATAATAAATTTATCATTTAAACATATTTATAGAATAAATTATTAATTATTGTAAAATTTTTATAAAATTATATAAATATTTCTATTCTAAAGTAACTTTTAATTTTTAAAAAATATATGTTACATTAATACTACTTGTTTATAAGAATTATATTAATACCTTCTTATATATTATATTAATATAATTTATAAAAAAATTATTATAAAAATTAAAAAATAATAATTATGTGTAATTTTAAAAAATTATATATGATAAGTGTAATTTACTTTAATTTATATTAAATCTTATTATCAAATTTATTATTTGGTATCCATTGTCCATTGAATGAGATGAGAGTTTATCATGTTTTTTAACTTGTTCCATATCTTATTTTTAATACCATACTTTGTCAACAGAACGCATTCTAAAAGACACATGCTAAGATAATTTCTTATTGATTTTTAATATAAATATTTGTAGATTGATAATGTATATGAAATTAAAGTTACAACCGTACCTATTACAATAAATTTTGTAAATACGAAAAGTTATGTGATTAATAAATGAGTTTAATGGTTTTTTTTTTTAATAAATATGCATCTCATTTAATGAAAATTAAGGAAAACATACTATTTATTAAGTTAATATGACATTTAATTGTATTATTTATATTAATTATATATTTATATATAATAAATGTATTATTTAATATTATCGTGCAATAAGTTTTATTTTTATATTTTTATTTGATTACTTTTATTAGAAGTACTTTATTTTAAAAGTAATCATAATTAATTTTATTTTTAATTAAATTAGTTGTTTAGAATAATCATAATAGTTTGTCTAAAATTACATTTAAATCAAAGTATTAAGAAATGATTTTTAATATATATTTATCAATTTATGTCTAGTATATTTATATAAATTTGAAATTTTATTGTTTTATAATTTACTTTACTATATATTTTTTAAATAAGAAAATTCATAAAAAAAAGTTATACAATTTTAGGTAATAAATTTTATTATAATTACTTTTTTTTATTAATAAATGTTTACTATAAAATTTATAAATAAAAATATAATGCATTTAATATACACACTGAAAATCAAATAGAACATAATTTTTAATTAACATGACAATTAATTATAGTATTGTTTAAATGATTACTATTTATTATTTGTAATAAATACACTATGTTTTTATTTTTATACAATAGTTGTATTGAGATTCGAAAGTATCATATTATAAGTATTATCATCTTATAATTATTATTTTAAACCCTAGTGGAACTATCCTAATAATATCCTAATTTACTTAAAAAAATGAGAAAATGCTTACCCCACCTAAGAAAATGATGAAAAACCAAACCAAAATTTGCAGGATTAAAAAAGAAGAAGCATATTTTTTTTAGAGTAATTTTTGTATAATATGTCGTCCTTAGGCACGGTAAATTAAAATAATATACTTGTAAAATAAAAATAAAAATAATATAAAATAATAAGAGATTAAATAACTCTTAAAATAATTTTCTTTATTTTTATTATTTATTTTTTAAATTTTAATAATTCTTATAAATAATTAATCTTAATAATTAAATTATAAAAAAAATTATTTAACGAATAATAACTCTTTTAAATTATTATAATTTTTAAAAATATAAAATAAAAGAATAAGAGACAACTTTTCCTATCAATGTAATAATATATCGTGATAGTTCATTCACTGGATAATAACCCAAACAAATTAAATATGTCAAGGATGTAATCAGATTGAAAATTTCTCAGAAACTATAATTAAATGTTATTGTGGAGTACTAGCTGAAACAGTGAAAGAAGATTTAATCTAAAATAACGGAGAATGATGTACTCTATTTTTATTATTTTTTGACACATTACTTTATTTTTTTTTATTTTTAATTAAGAAATTTGTGCCTTATTATTTTTGTTACATATTAGTACCTTGATTCATTTTTATTTTATTTTGCATATATTTTTTAAATTAAAGATTTAATTCTGAATTTATATACATGGAAAAACATTTATTAAATGAGTTTTAATATCTTATCAGGTTAGTCCTTGATTATCAACTAAGAAATACCTGAGTTTATAAAATAAAAATTCATACAAACATATAAAACAATACGGCATATGAATTTTCTAGAAAATCATAACGTGTGCGGAAGGAAGATCGGTACAGATATAATAATAAAGTAAAAAATTTGATTGATGGAAAGAATATAAGACAAAAACATGAAGCATTAATAAGAGAAAAAGGAAAGGAGGTTCTTGATTGTTGGAGGAGGTGCCATTGATTAACAATTGTCTCACCATATTCCTTATCATACCTCGTGACGGCAAAATTCATGATCTCTGTCACATGAAGGTCGTTAATGTTCTCGATGGGGCTCCAAAGGCACTCTAGTTTCTAGTTTCTAGTTTCATCATGCTTGTATATTCAATTTGTCTTTTTTTTTTTTCCCTTATTACACTGGCCTTTTACCTGTGACAAGACATACTACTTGGCTTCCAATTTATTACTCAAGTTCCAGTGAATTTTATTTTATTTTTATAAAGATGCAAGATGCCAAGTGATATTTGATACCATAAAAAATAATAATAATTAACTCATGAAAAATAAAAGAAGAAGAAAGGAATGAGAAAACAAAATGAATCGGCTAACACACCTTTAAGTGACACATCTCAATTCAAAAGATAAAAATGGAATAATTTTATATAATATTATTAGCATTCGTGTATATAAAGAATAATATTTTTTTAATTATAATAGATAATTTTTAAATGCATTAATTATTAAATATTAATATTTTTTATACTTTTAATTTATTATAATGTTTATTAATAAGATATTATTTATTTCTCATAAGAGCTTATGTATTTATTGAGTTGTTCACAATATAAATTATATTTATTAGTTAAAATTTATTCATTGAAATATAAGTAGTGTCATTATTATTTAATTATAATTTAAATTAATTGATATTATAGATTTTTTAAAATAAAATTTAAATTTACGATAATATTAATTAAAATAAATTAATTTAATTATTTTATTGGAATTGATGAAATAGGTATTAAATTAATTGATATTATAGATTTTTTAAAATAAAATTTAAATTTAAGATAATATTAATTAAAATAAATTAATTTAATTATTTTTATTGAGATTGATGAAATAGGTATTTGTTTCTTGTGTACAGGAACATAGGTAGAACTTCATCTATTTCTTTTTAATTATTATCAGATAGTTTAAAAAAAATATTTTTATTTATTTATTATTTTCAAAATTAAGATGGTATTTAATATTTTTTTTATCAATTATATCTTTTACTTTTGTGTATATATTTATAGTAAAATGAAAATGAACATGAATAAAATAAAAAATTTATAATAATTTTA
>JAMLFT010001309.1:0-31691 GCA_026544285.1 Pachyrhizus erosus
ATTAAAAACTATAAAAAGTAAATTTATTTTTGTTATATTTTAAAACCTTAACATTAAGTGTGTTTAATAAATATATTTTGAAAAAATTAATTAAAATAGATTTATATAATTTAAAATATTGAAAAGATTAAATGTTTGTTAAGTAGATATTTTTTTGTTATGTAGTGTAAAAGTTTACTAGAGTTGATCAAGAAAGTCAACAATATCCACTTTTGACAAACGAGCACACTTGTTTATATGAAAATGACCTTCTAAGCAAAATACAAAATTTGCATTGTGTATCGCGAGATTTTGGTCAAATTCCATTATTTGAAATATAAAAACTATATTTTTCTCTTTTATTGTAATTTAGGGGTATTTTTACAATGTTTTCATGTAAGGACCTTTTGGTATTTTTATTTCATGCTTTAGGGTTTTTTTCACATTAGGGTTTTCCTACTTATACGTACATAAGGCCTTTGGTGATGACAAACTTATTGTTGAATTAAAATGAGATTTTCTCAATCTTTCAATCTTAGCATTCCTTTGAATCAATGAGTTGTTGAAACCTCTTTCGTTCCATCACATATGCCACATCACTTTAGATAGAATCTTGAATTGTTATGAAGCAAAGTTGTTTTGGATAGGACATTGACTTATCTTTCTTGGGGATCGCTCAAGATAGGATCTTGTTGTAGATGTCACTTGAGATAGGACTCTATGTTGTGATTTAGTTTTGTGACTAGGATAAGTGTGATTTTATAATAAAACAAAATGTGATTGTTATTAATGGAAATGTACATGCATGAATCTGCAACTTGTGTTGTTAGGAGTACAAATATAAGTTTGATGTTGCTAGGTAGGATCTCATTCCTAGTGTAGGATACATGAGTGGAAGATGGACTTCTTTAGGGATAGGTAGATGAGTAAATCCCACATGTAGGTTAAGATCATGCAAACTATGTGACATGGTAATTCACTACAGATGTATATCCATCTTGATGAGCCATTATAGCATTTTTATAAATTAATTTTAGTAACCCCTACATGGTTTTGGCACGTGTCGCTATTTGTCCAAGATAGGTGTTGAATTTTATCTTGATTAAAAGATATGTATGTTTGGTCACTTATGGAGCCTACTTGTCATCCACCTTTACTCATCCCTTGTAGGTTAGGTAATGCACAAGCTTACCATAGGATGTTCCATGGTGCAAGAAAAAGACATGGAAGAGAAATTGTTAGAGGTCACTTCTTATATAGTGATGGTGATGGTCCTTCAACGTTTCCTAACTATTGCTAGAAGATAAGTAATAGTGGTTCATCTTTTTGTATAATTGGCTAGAATAAGGAGTGAGTTTATGAATCCCCTTTTCTCCCTTTTTGATGTATATGGACAAGTTCATGCGTATTTACTCACACACCTCACTTATCTTTTTGGGATACTTTCTACTTATGATTTATCATTTTTTATGAAAATTAGTAAGAGTCTACTAATAGACTTATCATGCAATTGGTATTGATATTTTTCTATGTACACTCTTAACATGTCTATTATATATTATGACTTGTGTATGGCTATTTCATGATGTTGATTCTTGAGTTGATTAAGAAGAATTTATGCATAATTTTTTAATCAAGTTAATAAAGAATTTTAACAAGTAAAATAAGTAGAGTGATTTGGTGATATCAATAAGTGGATGATTTCGGCATCAAAGTTTATTGTCTTTTTGGACACAAACTTACGAGAAAGTATAAACCTATGAGAGTGTATTATGTCTTTTGTTGTGTAATGTAAAATTATTTGTATAAAGAAGTAATTGTTGGCTTAAGTTGGTTGATTTCTCTTCCATATGCATTATTTCTAAAAAGAAATAATAGTTGTTGATATTGTTTGATCTTGTAGGGTTAAGATGACGAGGTCTGGTCATAATCCACCTCCATCGTAGAATGTTGTTTTCATATCACTCGTGCCTTGGAGACTATCATGGCTGCAACAAATCAATAGCAGGTTGTTATGGCTCAACAACATTAGGAGTTTCTGGCACAACATTAAGCGGTGCTTACTAGGCAAAATGTGATACCACCTAAATTTTAAGGGTTAGCTAAATTCAAGAAGAATGACCCCCTACAATTAAAGGGATATTCTGACTCGGATGCAGCTGACGTTTAGAGGTTGTAATATTACTATTTCACCGTTGGAACCTCCTTAATTATCGAGTTGCATCTATCAATGTAATCATTGTGATTTTTATTCACTTAACGATTTTCGTTGCATCTATTATGATTTTTATACATGCAGTCAATGAAACTGTTATTTTTTTATTGTCACAAACAATGCATAAAATGGAGACACGACATGAAGTTAGATTTAACTTTTCGTGTGAAGTTCTTAGGGGGCACGATTTGGGTGATGATTTGATGGTTGGGTTTTCTTGGCCTATAGGTGATACGTTGGAAGAGAAAGAGGTGGCTTAACGAAAAAAAAAACAAGATGAAAAATAAAAATTTAACGTCAACCAAGTTATGCTAATTGGGCCAAAATTTTAAAGAAAAAGAAGTGTCGATTTCTCATAGGGACAGGTTAAGCGTCAATCTCTCTTAACCGATGTTAAAACAATAATTATATGACTAATTACATTCCTCGTGGCTTTGCTACATAGGTCAAAGTTGCCGTGTAGATAATTTCATGTCATCTAGGTTGTCGTGTCATCATTTGGCACAGCAAAATTTAATTTTTTTTTCAACTATTTTCTTCCTCATCTCATGTGGTACACTGTTTCCTCATCACCTCCTTAGATTTTATGGGTAGTGAGCTTCTAATGCCAGTGGCTAGGAATTGCTTTGTGAGGCATCTCCTAGTAAATGGTTTTGGGTCTCACTAATGATTATCACGGGAGATTAGTTTATTATACTAATTTTTATAGTGTAAGCATGAATAATGACCTCTGAAACCAATACATGACACAATAAAGTGCAATCTAGTTTTAAAAAAAATATTTTTTAAAAAAATTAAACACTGTACTAGGTTGAGACAACCAAAAACACAACCTAAACCAGTCTTAAAAAATGCAGAGTCTATTTTTAAAATCCAAATCCGTCCATACTAAAAAGGAAAATATTGACAGTAAAAATCAGTATATATATACCTTGTATACAATATATGCCCATAAATTGGGAATTGTCCTGCTTCATCTCCCTGGGTAGAGGAGATGGCCCAACTTTAAAAAGACAGAAAGGGATACAGAACCAACATAATTCCACAAACTATATACCTAAAAGCAATTGCTCCTCTCATTAGTATGATGATATATGTACACCTGTGCACCTACTTCATTGGAAACGTACTTTAAGGCAAAGCATGAGGCAGAAGAAAGCTTGCAGCCATGTTAGTATAGGGAAAATCTGTACAGCCATGATCAGCAGATTTTCCAACAGGAGGCAAGTTTAAAATCTTTACGCAGCAACTGTATCAGTCTACAGATGTGTGAAGAGATAACCTTGTCAGTATATATTCATAAAATTCGAAAACTACTTTACTTCAGTGCTAAGTAAAAAGTGCATATTAAAAAACGATAAGGGGACAATAAAAAAATACAACTGCAGTCTCAACAGTCAACACGGACATCTGTGTTCTACAGGTGAATTGCATGCAGAGCTTTAGAATACCAAATCAATAAGGATCAAATATAAGAAAGGATTCATGTTTTGTTCAAATACTGTAAAGGAGGACAATTTATCTACAGGCCAAAATGATTCAACAGTTTGGAAAAGAAAACTGGCCGGAGTTTAATACACTTATTGTCAGACCTAATATAAGTGGGAAGCTCTAAAGAACAGGTTTAGAATGTACAAGTTACACCCTGACTAAGCGCATCATAGAATTGAATAAATTGAACTATGGCTGCCCTGAAATGCATAAATAAATGATTCACTGTTACAAATTAAAAATTGATTTGCAAGTCATATTAGAAGAGATAGTATAGGGTCCCATGATTCTGAAGCTAATCATATCCAGTGCTGATATCTAAAACCACCAAACAACGAAATTTGACCATAGAGCCATGGACTTACAAACGGATTTGTTGAGCTCTTGCGCTATTTAGGGAGTTAGAAATTGAAAATGGAATTTAAAAGAAAACAACAGAATTCATCTATTACATTGTAAATTGATTACTTCTTGAACACTAAATTTTTTATTTAACTGTAACTTCCTTATCATTAAAAAGTTGAAATATCATTTTTGGTGGAGTGGGAAGTAGTAGTAGAAAAGAAAATTTTAATCGGGGAAAATTAAGCAACGCAGAAAGAATAGTTGCAAGAAAAAGCCACTATGAAGGAAGGTTTTGAACCCAAATCACTTCACGATAATTGTTAAAAATCAGAATATAATATTTTGATTTATTAATAATTATGATTTATAGGCTCAATCTTTTATTTAGAGGAAACAAAAATCTTCTATTTATGTATAATTAATGTAATTAATATAAACAAGCATTCACTCTGTATTCAAGCACACAATTTTCAATCAATTATCCCTCTGTTTCTTTTATTTTAACAATAATGATACAAGTGTCATAACCAAAACTAAAGGAAACTAGAGATCTGAAAGAATCAAAACCTTGAGAGATGAATGTTAGATATTGTTCGAATCTAAACAAGAAAATAAGTTTTTATTAATGAACCCTAAATCCCAATTGCGGTGCCAATGTGGTCACAGCCTTGGGTGAGGGTAGACGATACAAAATGAATGATTTCCTTGGATATTTGTCTACAAGCCTAATCCTTTCTCAATTGACAAGATAGATCTATCTCTCAACCTGATATCTCACCCCCACCCAAACTGTTGCTAAATGGCTGTTATGGCACCATCATAACGAATGAATGCTCACTGCCATTCACCACCATCAATTAAAAAATTCCCCATTTTCATTTTTTCTTCTGTTTTCTTGAACCCAAGAACCTTCATCTTCTGTTTTTATTGGCTCCCCAGGCTGCATTTCAGGTTGTGACATTTCCAAATCAGCCACCAGTTGAAAGCATCAACTGATAGGAACCTTCACTGCCTTTGATATCCCTCTCCTCACGCATTCCAATGGCTTCAAAATACTGCTCAACCTGGAACAACCACCAAAAAGCCTGCTCTCCATCAAACAATGGATTCATCAAGATTTGATACCCACAGCTCCAAAGTTGAAGCTCTGATACTAAGTTGATATAACTGGTTCAGAATCTAAAGGGAAAGAGTGAATTTTTATTGATGAACCTTAAATTCTAATTGCTGTGCCAATATGGTAGCAGCATTAGGCAAGAAAAGATATAAAATGAATAATTCTTTTCTGAATATTTGAGAGACCAGGACTCTCCCCTCTCCTCGCTTTAGGAGTCCAATCCTTTCACAAATGACAAGATAGATCTCGCTCAACCTCCCTCTTATTTATAGGCAATATGTCATGCCTTATTTCTTCTATTATCTCAGCTCACCCAACTAACCTAACTCGTTCACTAACAGACTCCAAACTAACTACAAACGGTATCTATCAATGAATTTCTAGGGACATATGGATCATTGTGTTGGCATTCCATCTTTCCTGATGTAAATCATACTGATTTCAAACTATGGTGTCATAAACATTAGCCCTTGTCAACACAAGAAAATCTCATTATTTTCTTAATCATTTGAGGTATAGTTACAAAGATTTGAAAATTTAAATAAGTAGCTAATCTGACTATCCAATAACATCCACTGGTAAAATTGAAATTGATACAAACAAAAAGCATGCATACCTTAATGAGCCACACATTTTTAGCATAAGACACAGTATGGACTAGTGATCTTCTGTTTAGTCAGAGGAGTGTATGACATGATAAATTAGCATATCTAGAACTGATTGGCATCCTCCAGAGATCTGCCTGTAAAAAATTCTGCATGTGCAAGGTCACCATTAAGTGATTCAGCAGACAACAAAGGAGGAAAAGAAATCTAAGATAGAAGATATACTAATTCAAATGTCAGACCTTATCACTAAGTAAACATGTAAAATTTGACCTAAACCAGGAAGAAGGAACCGATAGTGGTCTGACCAAGAACCCTGGAACTCCGGTCCAGACCATGAGAAGCGACCTAAGCAGATACAAAAAATTATTATTTGAAATGTTAATCGATAAAAGAAAATTGAAAGACAGATAACACGTAAAGACAGAACATTTCCTTACCATATAAGTTAAAGCAGCATAGCGTTCCTCATTCAGGTAAAGTGGCTTGCCTCGATTAATTTCAAAATCCTGAAGTAAAGAACATTACAAATAAGAGAAATTTAAACAGGAAATACAATAAATTTGAACTTCTAACTTCAGTTACATATCAAGTGCCTAAATCCTGACAGCTTAAATAGAATTCCAAAACAAGCAATCATGAATGCTAAGGAATCATCTACTTTGCAGAAATTATAGGTATTAGATTGGAAAAACCAGGAGACAGAATCTGAATAATTGATATTATTTATAATGAGATAACATGTGTTTAATCACTAACACAACACTATTTATGCAAATAATTTAGGTTGACCACTAGCATAATTCAGCTACTATAAGCACAATCCAATTAAACAATTAAGAATCATAATATTCTAATAAAATTTTCTTCTGATTATCTAATTGAGAGCCGACAATACACTATGTATGTATGTATGTATTTTTTATTTTGGTGCACATGGTCAATCAGAGGTTTGAACCTATGACTTCATGTATGTATATATGTATCATTATCAACCCCCATTTCCTGCTCATTATGACATGATGCCAAATGACCCCTGGCAAGGTTTAAGTTCAATTTAAACACCTTGAAGGAATGGAGTCACCATATCCAGCATCAACTGAAGCATAAATCAATATCCATCAATATTTCCACGTTAAAGGACACCTGCATCTTATAAATCTAACTCAAACAAATCACAATCTGGCAGGAGGTGGATCAACTCCAGAATCCAAGCCCCAAAATACCTCCTACATGGGTAGTATATTCCAGGAAGGCTGTTAGCAAGTAGTTATTTGCTATGTTGACCATATTATGAGTTGACCAAGTTAGTTATGCCAGTACCAGGATTATAGGAAAATTTGCAAGGGAAAGAGTGGTGTGTTGAGTGTAAGGTAGTTTTTGACAGAGCTTCTTTGAACCATTAACTCTGGAGTAACGTTCCTCCTTTTTGTAAAAGCCTTGAGCAAGTAGATATTGTAACACTCCCATAAGTAGAAGCTTAGTAAGCTTTGTGCTTGTTACAATTAAAGCCATTTAAATATTACATAGGTTCAACAAACCATATCTGGAATGATCATCATCCTGGGATTGAAGATTTGTAGAGCTGGAGCCAGAGTATCACGGACTGGAAACCGGTGAGACCAAAGCATCTGAGATTGAGACAAACCAGGGCCATATCACATTTGAAACAATAACCATCAGGGGTCATCTAGGACAGATCAGGACAAGGTCAGTGAGAAAGAACTGTGGTCAGTTCACATCTGGTACAAAAATCAATAGACCAGACCAGAGTTTACAGAAATGAGAAAGTAGCAGCCTCTACAGACAGCAAGATGAGTTTAATTCAGCCTGAAAACCCTTACAATATGTTGTTAGAGGCATCAGAGGCTATTAGATCAGCAAGAGAGAAAATGGTTCCAACCAGCTCTGAAAATGTGGAAGGAAGAGGCACAAGATCTGAAACCAACAAAGGGAGGGTAGATCAGGGATAAAGATGACAATGCAAGGTTGGCACGGCATAACTAGGCCAGAACAGTGCTAGGACTAGGATGCGTAGTCACATGCACTAAACCGTGACAACATGTGAAGAAATCACACTGCAGAAATTGTGTGGTGCATGAAAGTGCAGATGAGTAAAAAAAGAGTGATGCTCTGCTATTCTTGGAGGAGAGACTCCAATCTGGTGGTTGGTGGATTGAATCAGTGATGGTTGGTGACAAAGGTAGCCAGATAAGTAGTGAATGGTGGCCAGAAAAATGTGACAGAAAGCAGAAAAAGCCACAGTATGCCAAAACCAGAGAAGAATCATGGATGGCAGCAAACCTAGCAAAACAGTGGCCTGGTGGCAGAAATGTAGGAACTATCAATGCTACTCTGAATCCAGGACAAAAACTGGAGACAGATCACACATGTATGACAAATCTGAACTTGCATAATGAGGATGACTGGAGAGACAGCTAAGTTTAAGGAAAATTCACAAATATAAAGTAGAGATTCCAATTTTAGGGAACCCAACAATGTAGTAGGGACAGGATAAGTAACATTTTGAATCAGTTTCTATGGTTTTAGTGTTTGATTACTTTGGTCCAACCAGCCAAATTCGAGTAAAGGAAGAGATATTGATCAGCAATTGTGGAGTCTCCCTCTTCACCAAAGATGTCCAACAAAGTGGACACTGAGGAGACTTTGGTTGTATAAATTGGAAGCAGTAATGCTGGGACATGAAGCAATCCATTTTGGTACAGACTAGTAAATTGATGGGGAAGAGGAAAAGAGATGGTTCCTTTTCTCCTTCCAAAGGATTCCCCTTTGAGCTTCCCTTTTCTCCAACTGAGCTACTGCTCAATTCCCTATAGCAAACAATTAGAAAGAACCTCCCTTCTATCACCTTCTTACTGTTTGATCTAAGAGCCTAACCTTACTATTATAACCACCTAACTAAACTGCTTTCTAAAAATTATATTATATATCTTCCTGGGTTCTATCAGCATCTTAGTGAAAGAAAAAAAAAAAGTAATGTTATGTTAGTAAAGCTGCCAAAGGGAAACTTACCTCCTCACCAAAAGCATCTAAGTAAGGAGAAGGCCAGGGGGCCTGACGTGCAGATCTCTGTAGTAGGATTGTTGTTCTCTGCCAGTACAAACACAACGCATTATTACTTTAGTATCCAAGCAAAGTAACTAATTAGTCAATAAAAAGCAAGAGGAGGCTGGTCAGGATAGCTCAAAAAGAAAATTCAAAGGACAAGAAAAAGAAAACCAAAAAAGAGCAATACAACCTAAGCAGACAATTGATTCAAAACTTAACCAAGTTTGAGCAAGAACACAATACCTTAATCAACAGAAACACTCCAGTACCAGCTCCACAGGCTACGGCATGAGTTTGGCATCCACTTTCCCTTAAGATGTAAAAAACAAGAAGAATCGTCTCAAACTCACATAAATAAGCAAATGCTTGAGAAATCTAAAAGAATCAAGGTCAAATGAAAATTTCTGCTTCAAAATTAAGACATAAAACCGATAAATATCTGAAGGAAACTACAAATGCTCTGCACCAGTTTACTCTCCTAATTTGACTGTAATCATTGTAATGTAACATATGTAAAAATCACAAGACCACATCAGGTAATGGAAGTTACATCAAGCTGCACAATTATTCAATTCTCAAAAAATCCATTCATGTTGCATCATGAACACCTACTAATTTTAAATTCCATAATTAGTCTGCAACTCCCAACAAAAAATAAATCACACCTATAACAATCAAATAACATTTTTGTGGCTTATCATCAATTTGAAATATTAATTAACGCCACAGACCATGGCTTGTCATCACATGTTAAATGCAGTTTAGTGTAGTAAAACACTAAAAGACATTATAAAAATATAAATGAAAACTTCACTTCTAAGATGAGGTAGTCAAGGGAACAAATCTGCAAAAGCTGGAAAATACATTTTTATATATAGAAACTCATGTTGGAAGCTCAAATTAATGATATTGCAGCTACCAATCAGCTTGAGAAAGTAGTTCAGTTGGATCTAAACCCAAGTAAAATTAAAGTATAGCTTGTCATTATTAAATTACAACTAAAGAATCTGAGACAGAATGTTGAATGCTCAAAATGCATTTCCAAGCATAAACTATAAAATCAACAATGAAATTGGGTAGGAAAGGAACCTGCAGCATGATTTCCAACTTGGAGAGCACAATCTACCACACAGTAGGCACAAAGCAGGGTCATCAAGAACTGATTTGCATTCAGGGCAGCGCTGTTTGATATACCTGCTTGTGTAGATGTTGTAAGTATTGAAAATAAGAAAATAAAGTATAACGTAAATCAAGAATAAAGTATTAAGGCACAGTATCTTTGATTTAAAGGAAATTATATTTTCCTATAATTGATTTAATTAATATATTGTGTCTATATAATCTCCCATCCTGTTGTATTCAGACATGGTTTCAATCAAATGTCTCTTCTCTTTTACCTTAATTTCAACATGGTATCTAGAACCTAATTCTTTTCTTTTTCTGAAACTGTTCCGAAGATCATTATTTTTTGGCTAACCATCTCTAGTTAGCCTTCATTATTGTCGCTAGCTTTCTGACAACCTATTTCGCCTTTTTGGCTATGTTTTCCAATCATCATTGTTGTGTCTCTAGCGTCCTTTCCGAACAATGCACCCACCATTCAACTCGCTAGAACTCGATCTACATAACCACGGCCACAATGAGTTGAGATACCTCCTCACGTGCATCTTCTTTGACACACCAAACAACCTCTTTTGCCAAGATATGACGGTACATGGAGCCTCCTTATGAGACACAACCACTAGCGTTGTCCTCATCTTCCCTAGGTGACCTTCTCCCTGGCTTTTCGAACCATTTGGACCAATCTTGACGAAGCCCTCTTTTCTCACTCTTATTTTTTGTTTTAGATACACTGTTTTGGTTTTCTTTTTTTGTTTGGTACAATCTTGTTAATGAAAAATAGGTACGAGTTATTTTCCATTTTTCAGAAATTTTATCATAAAATAAAAATGCAATTTGGTATCCAACCCGCTCTTTTCAGCAGACTTCATGGCATCCAATTGCATTCTCCATCAAACCTCCTATCCCTAAACGCCTCAACAAAATAGAATAGCTAACTGCAAAAACAGACACATCATTGAAACCAGTCAAACCCTTCTTCATGGTCATGTTCCTCATCGTTACTAGGGTGATGTTATACTCACATGTTATCTCATTAATTGCATGTCATCCTCTATCCTTGATAACCAGGTTTCACACTTTATCCTTTCCTCCTCAGGTTTTTGGTTCCATTTGCTTTGTCCATAATCACACTCCTAATCATGACAAACTATTTCCTTGCTCTTTCAAATGTGTCTTCTTGGAATATCATCACTCTTAAAAAGGATAATGTTTTCCCCTAAATAATAACATACTTCATCTCAGTTGCTGTTTCCTTCTTTGAGTTTATCCCTTACTTTGAGTCTGCCACTCTAACTACCAACCTCTAGTTTCCCACCCCACCTAGGACCTCTTTCCTCGATAGATGACTCTTCTACAATCTAGGATGATCCTCCTCCACCTTCACAACCTCTTTAGGTGTATCAACGCCAACCATGTACAAAGAACGATGCTTTACTAGACTCCTTCGTGACAAGCAATGATATAGTAGAGGCCATGCCTGACTTTTCCCTGGTTCCATCTCCTGCACCAGATTTGGTCCTGATGGTACTATTGATCGGTATAAGGTTTGTCTTGTAACAAAAGAATACACACAAGTCTATGGCCATGATTACACTAACACTTTCTCTTGGTTGCCAAGATGATTTCTGCTAGACTCCTCTTCTCGATGGTTGTCATTCGTTACTGCCCCTTTTCCAACTTGATATTAAGAATGTTTTTCTTCATGGTGACCTTGATGAAGAAACCACTTAAGTTTATTGCTTAGGGGGAGTCCTCTATTATGGTGTGTCGTTTTCCGCAGATCTCTCTATTTACTTAAACAATCCCCTTGAGCTTGGTTGGTCACTTTCGTTATATTATGCAGCAACTTGGAATGATGCGTAGTAAAGTTGATCACTCTATCTTCTATTGCCATTCCTCTAGATGATGCATCTATCTTATTGTCTATGTAGATGACATCGTTATCACAAGCAGTGATTAGGATGGAATTTCTAAAATGAAGCAATATCTAGCTAGCCAATACCAAACTAAAGACCTTAGTAACTTTTAATATTTCCTAGGTATCAAAGTAGCTCAATCCAAGGATAGATTGATCATTTCACAAAGAAAATATGTTCTTCACATCCTAGAAGAAACTGGATTTTAAATGCTAAGCCAGTAGACACACTAATGGATTCAAGTGTCAAATTGGTACCTGATCAAGGGGAGGAGAGCCTTTGTCAGACTCTAGAAGATACAGGAGATTGATTGGGAAACTAAACTATCTCACTATGATGCGACCAAATATTGCCTTTGCAGCAAGTGTCGTAAGTCAATTTTTAAACCCTCCTTGCCAAGAACATTGGGACACAGTTATTTGGATCTTGAAATACATCAAGAATGCTCCGGGAAAAGGCTGCATTTATGAAGATAAAGGACATACCTAAATTGTTGGATACTCTAATGTTGATTAGGCTAGCTCACCTAGTGATAAACGCTTAACTTCAGGATATGTTGATTTAGTCAGAGGCAACTTGGTATCTTGGAAAAGCAAGAAACAAAATGTTGTAAGCAAGATCAAGTGTCAAAGTAGAATATAGGGTCATGGCTTTAGTAACGTGTGAGCTCATACGGTTGAAGCAACTTCTCAAGGAGCTCAAGTTTGAAGAGAGATCACAAATGACTATCATATGTGACAACCAGACAGCATTACATATTGCTTCTAATCCAATCTTCCATGAAAGGACCAAGCATATTGAAGTTGATTGTCATTTCATAAGGACAAAGCTTGAATTTGGAGACATACCTACTAGCCTTGTTAACTCGAGTGATCAGTTGGTAAACATCTTCATTAAGTCTCCAAAGGGACCCAAGATAATCACACTTGTAGCATGTTAGGCACATTTGACTTGTATCCTCTAGTTTGAGAAGTGTTAAAAATAAGGAAATAAAGTATTTGGGCACAGTATCTTTGATTTAGAAGAAACTATATCTCTTATAATTGATTGTAATTAATATATTGTGTCTATCTAGTCTCTCATCCGTGTTGTATTCAGACACAGTTCCAGTCAAATGTCTCTTCTCTTTTTTCTTTAATTTCAACAGTAAAAATAAAAAGAATAGTAACATGGTACCTTGCATAAAACAATATAATAATTAAAACTTAAAAGTACCTCTGCAAAAGGTCCTGATAAACATTGGGCAATCTCATCAACTCAAACGGAACAGCTGGTGTTACATGCATATTTTGTTGAATTCTGCGTGAGTCAAATTCCTGGCAAAAATGATGACACCAAATAGAGACTATAGATCTTGAAAGTCCATCCTTCAGAACCCCATCAAGAGAGGGAATTTTGAACATTTTCTCAAGCTCTTGAATTTTAGTGACCTCAAATATCTCAATATTAGCCCTATCCATTGTGTCCTTTGGGGCATTCCATTTGTCCAATATATTTTCCACATCACAAAATGGTGCCGGGATAGAAGAATAGAGTATCTTCCACAATAATGCACATCTTCGCAAATAAGGAAAAGTAAACCTCCGAATAGCATCTTTAATATCAACATTAGGGTCAAAATAATTTGACACAAAGTACTGTTGGGCATATCCAGACTCATCCATAACTTTATATATGTCGGTAATCAGACAACCTGAAACAGCTGATTCCCTTAATGGTTTATTCCTAGATTTCTCATGATACAAAATTATAGCCTGTACCAAAGGAAAATTATTAAGAAATAGACATCTGACAAGAGAACACACCATTTAATTAAGTTGGAAGCAAGGTGACCAACCTGGGTTACAGCTACTATATAGAAAATATGCACTAGGGATAACAAGGATTCTTCACATGACAAAAATGGGTGTGGTAGGCAAAAGAGAACCCACATCAATGTTGAGAAAGGGTCATGGACAAGTACAGGATCCGAAGCCTGACTCCAAAAGCTAATGTCGGCATTTGACAGGTCCATTTCAATATGCTTTAAGATACTTAACATATCACCTGTGGATATATAGCAGATGGTATAATCAGTAACAGATAAAAACACTTTGGTAGCATTTGGTAATTTTAGAATGGAATGGAACGAGAATGGTAAATTTTTTGTTTTAAGAATAAAGAAGGAACCAAGGAGAGCAAAACATAACCATTGGATTCCAGTACAATTAAAATAAACTCAGGAGAATGTATTCAAGCAAATTTCTAGCATGTAGAATTGTAGATTGCATAAAATGCACACAAATAAATGGTTCATAACTATTATTAGCATTAGGTAATTAAAGGAGGAGTTCAGATGCAAAGTAATCCCCCCACTTAAAGTAGCTCCAATACCTATCATCAATTTAAGTTTATAAAGAAACAAATCTGTAAATTCATGTTATAAGTAATTAAGCTAAGAACCTTTAAATTTTTACACACTAGCAAATAACTTTGAAGCCTAACAAATTTCCAATGTGGAAAAAATTATCTTATAAAAACCCAATCAATTTATAGAAAATAATCCTACTAAATGTGAATAGAATTCCATTTGCAATCAGTTTGACAACAGCATATTATTAAGTCAAAATCTACAGCTTCCATATTGAAAAGCTAATATTCAAATTTAAAAGAAAAGTAGTATAAGATTATATATACTAATAAGTAGGTATGTCATTTTAAGATTATATAACAGAACTAAGAACAAGAATTATACCTCTCCCAGACTCGTCATTATTTGCATAATTCAGGGAAACCCCAGAACAAATTGATTCTGCAAAGAGTTGTACACCTCTAAATCTTTGTAGTACATGAAGAGAATTCTTACTTCGTGTCTTTTGAACAAGTTTCAACATCAGGGATAATATAAAGCCACTTGAAGATTTGAGTTCTTCATACAATGCACTGAGAGCAAGGTTTGGAGTAAAAGAAGTCTTTCCACACCGTGCAGCAATCTCCATTGATGTCAAAGAGTACTTGAAAGTGTCCCACATCAGCATTGAATGGTTTAGTCTGGAAAATCTTGATAGCTTTTCTTCTTTGCAAGGGGAATACATTTTAGAAAGCACCTGTATGAAGTTTTCAAGATTTGTTCTAGATCTATCAACACAATGTAAAGGAATAGCATTTAGGAATTTATCATTCCCAACTGCACTGGAAGCAGATTGCAGAAGCTTTAAGCCTAGGTGGAGGCGAAGTGAATAAGTCAATTCACTCGAGTCAGCTAAGGGGGATGCAGTACTTATTGAACCAGTACTCAAGATGGTGGACTGCTTACAAGGCTTCTGTAATTCTCCAGGTAAAGTTGGCAAGACACAATTTGCAAGTCTGCGACACACTGGGCAGAGAAACTCTCCCTTGAAAAAAAGAATGAACATTCAAACAGGAAGAGAGTGAAAAGATTATACAAGCATAAAAAAAAAATAAAGAAAGATATTAGAAAAGACTTAAACCTGATCTGGGTCAACAATATGTCCTCCTTCAAAAACAATTCTTCGGACAGATCTGTCCAGTCACAACAACATAATAATTACTCCAGAGCCAAAAAAACTTGACCATCTACTCATTGCATTTTAAGTTTTAACCATTTCTGTATTGTGTATATGTGTGCATTGTTTAAGTAAATCAGACTTGATTTGACTGAAGAACTAAATCATCTGTATGAATAAAGACTGAACTTAATATCTCCAATTTTATTTCGTAGTTTGGTACATTTGGTAGTTTGGTACATGAAAGTTTATGGTGAGGGAGGCTCTCTCCATTCCAAGGCCAGGGCAAACTGCCAATATCAGTGAGAACTTATAGTGACATAACAGACAGCATACCAACAAGGGATCCCAGGACAAGAGAAAAGATTACTTGAAAGAGATATGATAATTATTGATCCTCCTTAAAAAATGAAAATACAAAAAAATAAAAAATAAAAAGGCAATGATGAAGCTACCACTTAGTGGTCCCAATCTCTTAACATATCTGTACGGGAAACGACTCTTAAGAGTAAAAACCACATGAGCTCTAAACCACCAAGTAGATAGAGGCCCAATCCATTATCTTATATCCTAGAGAGGCTGCTCTCAACCAAATTCTGCCAAAATATTAAAAAAAAATTGTATTGAAAAAAACTCAAGTCCCACATCGGCTAGAGATAGTACCAAAATACAATATATAAGTAGGAGACAATCCTTACCCTACGAACTAGTTTTTGGGATTGAGTTAAGCCCAAGCTCACCTTCTAAGATACTATCTATTGAGAAAAATCCAAGTCCCATATTGGCTAGAGATAGTACTAAA
Source organism: Pachyrhizus erosus (assembly GCA_026544285.1). Classification (NCBI taxonomy): domain Eukaryota; kingdom Viridiplantae; phylum Streptophyta; class Magnoliopsida; order Fabales; family Fabaceae; genus Pachyrhizus; species Pachyrhizus erosus. The sequence continues at coordinate 16,168 of JAMLFT010001309.1, forward strand.
ATGGAGTATATTAGTAAAGGGCAACCTTCATCCTATGAGCTAGCTTTTGAGGCTGAGTTAGGCCCAAAATCCACATTCTAAGATAATATTAGAGTCTATCCTAGATCCATTGAAAAGGGTCATTCACCATATTATCCACGCACCAATACCAAAAATGCTGGACATGAAAGGGTGTATTGAGAAAATTCCAAGTTCCACATAGGCTAGAGATAGTGTCAAGATAGAGTTTATAAGCTAGCTTTTTGGGGTTGAGTTAGACCAAAACCCACAATCTAAGAGTATCAAAGTCTATCCTAGATCCATTAAACGGACCACCTACCATATTATCCATGCACCAAACCCAAAAAATGTTTAGATGTGAAGGGCTGAGTCCCACATTGGCTAGAGGTAGTGTCAAAATAAAATATAAAAATGGGGGACAATCCCCAACCTATGAACTAGCTTTAGGAGTTGAGTTAGGCCAAAACTCACAATCTAAGAATTTGCATGTATCAATGTACCAAAGTATAGCACAAAAAGCATCTTTCTACATAAACTTGGCTTCTTCACTTCTACCAAACCAGTGAAACCAGTTATTGAAAACTGGTCCAAGGGCATCGCTCACAACACTAAAAGTGCTTGTTAGAATTAAATGAATTATAGTAGTTTTTGTCATCAAATCCTTCTCTAAATTCTATATGGTAACAGAGAAGTATTATACTCCACAACATGATTGTTGAACTCGAGTTTCAACTTATACAACTTTAGTTTCTTACATATGAAAAATGAGTCAAGACACTCAAAACTCACTTGCCATCAAAATCAGTTAAACACGGTTTAAATAAAATAGCAAGTTTGTGGGCAAGTTCACAACTGAGGGCTAACAAATAAAATTTCCACCACCACCACCACCACCCCCAAAAAAAATTACCATTTAATTTGTTTCTCCCATTTTTTTTGTTTTGCTACTTCTACAACCTAACCCATGAGACTGAAGATGCTCATGTGAAGTGCAATATTAAAATTTATGCCTTGTGATATGGAGGCCATATGTTCAAAATCCTAGAAACAACCTCTCTGCTTGGAGAGATAAGGCAGCATAGTTCAACCCTCATCAGACCCAATAGATGAGAGTCTAACTCGTCGGATTACCTTTTTTCATTTTATATTTAAATTATACAAATCAAATAATTACATAAAAAAAGTAATTTACCTTTAATTCAAGAGAATGTTAGTAATTAGTCAGAAAAAGAAAACAATTTCTTCATTCATTTGTCAAGAATGACCATTGCCACTATTCAAGGGACGAGTGATAATTATTACTTCAATGGAATCAAAACTCAAAATGGAATTCCCATTCTATGAACTTTGTCATATAAACAAGGTTTTTAAGAGAGAAAAGAGAAGCATATGTTAAAAGCCATAAACAAAGTTGTTATGATCATGAATTTACTCAGATGCCCCTCACAATCCAAAGCAAACTAAGGATTGTCAAATTGAGAGAATGGGGTGGGATTGCTGGCAAAAACATGTTGTAATGGTAGGACCGTCTAGGTTTGGTGAGCTAGAAGATCCTTATTGTGATGATTAGAGGTTGGCAACCTGCCAGTGTTATCAAAAATATTGTGGATGGCCAAAATTCTGCCACATATAGACACACCATTGTGGCCTATGACGCCACCATAGTGGGCCTCCCTTCACAAATTGCCTCTGGAGGTTAGCAAAAACTTTGTAATGCCTTTCCTCCATGGTGCCACCATTTAACAACATTGCAACCTTTATGCTTATTTTTTTCTTTCCACAATTACTATCAAATATAAAATAAACAAGATATTTAAACTCGTACATGGATTTTAGAGGTATTATTACATGTATTCACTAATTATCTTGTCAGACTTTCACGTTAGAATACACTTTCATATTTTAGGTAGAATCCTACAATCCATGTTACAACTACACAATTTATGATCTTTCACTTCCCTCCTGATCCTAGGTAAGATGTTGATTTAGACAACCTTGGAATCAACTACACCACAAACCCAACATTTATATAATTAATGTAATGAACACAAAGATACTCAAATTACAATATTTACATGATACACTGAGCCTAGACATTGTTTCTAACACTCCCTGAAGATAAGGCAAAAAGGTCATATGCCAAAAGCATCAGCTGATAATTGAAGACACGTGAATGATTTTATATTATATTCCTAACACACTCCAGCACATGAGAGCCCTTTGGGCTTGACGAGTGCATACTGCACAGGCCCATATACCCGTAGTTGAAACTGAACTTTTTTTTATTGGAAGACTCCATGAAGCAAAGCTCAATCTCAAGACCAGTTGGTCATAAGGAGTATTTTGGCCATAATCTTAACCAATGTGGGACATTTTAACACACCCTAAAGTATGAAGTTTGCACGACTGAACATTTGTGGGTAACATCAGGATTAGGTAGGCTATGATGCAATATCAAAAGTGGACTAAGCATAGCTCAACCCCAAAACCAAGGTAGCTTAAGGAGGGAGACACGTGAGTAGCTTTATATTATATTTCTAACAATCTGGAAATAACATTGGGGACAAAATAGCAAAGTTAAAACTGAAAAAGGAAATTTAAATGCTATACATTCAGGTATAGCAACTAGGAGAGGCATTCAAATATAACAAACACAACACATAATAAGCTACACTGATAACTCTAAATGAAACATACCTTTCTTTTAATGAAGATAAATATCGATCAAGACACCGTTGATGTACTGCATGCCCACAGGAAGAAAGATGAACTCCATCACAATCTGTGGGGCCAAATATATCATATGCTGGATGCTGTGATGTTGATTCTACAGAAGCAGTCTCATTAGGAGCATTTTCAGACACAGAAGAAATTTCTGACATCTCTTGCACAAGATCGGCTGTATATTTCCCAAGCAATACAGATCCAGTGTCTATTATAAGATTTGGATTGCCTCCAGCAGTTGAAACTTTCTCATCCTCATTCATCAAATTCGAAGACAACAGAAGATCATGCATTTCGTCATGAATGGAGAAGTACATACTCTGTTCTAAAGTCTCAAAAGTATATGGGGTAGTTTCTTTATCATCATAAGATGTATCTGGGAGCTGAAAATTTGACAACGCTGGGAACTTATTCTTGACATATTGCAGAAAAGTAAGAACTTCCCCAGGTTTCCCACAAGAAGCTAATTCTTTTGCAGCATTCTGAACAAATTGACTTAAGGGGGAAGATGAAGTTGATCCTGAACTAATTGAATTCCAGTTCATATGCAATGTATCCATCTCCTTGGTGTTGATGATAGGTGTGCGATCTTGATCTGATCGGCAAAGTTGGGCCCATGATGGAGGACCCCTGTCAATGGAACTCACAAGCCTAGATTTCTTATACACAAAAAATGTATCAATTAGGCTAGGGGTAAGTAAATAAAATTTTTAAAAATGCAATGCAACAAACTAGAACCTATGCTTGATCCACAGATATGCTACTGCCATATATACCTGAAGAAGAATCAAAAATGAGATGGGATATTTTGAATTGTGGTCATGACAAAGGGAGCAAACAACTTGTTTAGAATTAGATTCTTCAGCATCTTGCTCAGTATCTAAGTCGCCTTCATGACCAAGTTGAGAACCATCATCAACAGTGGAATCAATGCTGGCCAAGAATTTAGTCTGTTGGGCTCTCATTTTTTCCTACATTAGAAGCAAAGTAAACAATACAAAATGGTGAATACAAACAAATTGGCACAACAGAACAGATCAAGGTGTCTAGATGAAAAAGCATATCAAAGCATGCTTAGCTCAATTGAGAATATTTGCCACCATTTGGATTCTTTAGCATGTAAAATATGCACCTGGAAGATATGATAAGCATGTTTCTTTCACAATATTTTGGCATTTAAATATTCTGATGATTAACATCATGTCTAAGATTTGTCTTTGAAATAGCAATAAATCATGCAAAGAGAATCTAACATTCCTTTAATATCATTGACTAAAACAGAATGAAAACACAACAGCCTACCATTATTGCAGCCTGCCTCTCTCGAGCTTTTGCCTTGCGTTTTTCACTGTCAGAAGCCGACGATGAGACACTTGAGTCTCTAGTTGGAAAACAATCAGAAATATGACTGACCACTTCAGGGGCAAGGTTTTGCAACTTAGTCATGCATCTGTTGTCAATCTTAGCAAATTTCTTCAGTAAACTTACAATTAGAGTATACAGACTACAACCACCTGCTTCCACAAAGTTTTCTACATTTTCCTTCCTGTGCATTTCCATCAATAAAACAAGAAGTGACAACAAGCTTTGTTCACCAAACGAACTCTCAATTATTTCTCCAGAGAAGGCTATTATGGGAAGATGTGACACATCATGGCACATATTCTCACTTGATTCTTTCTGCTGAAAACATATATCCAATGATAATGACAGCAAATGTAGTGCAGGTAGAAGAACAGTATCAGGAGCACGAGATTCAGATGATTTAAAAGTGAAAACAGCATAAAATAGCACAGCACGGATCAAATGTAGAACAACTTTGCAAGTGGCCATTCTGGCTATCCCCTTCAAAGGCGGATGAATTTTGGTCCATTGGGGCAACTGGGTGGTTAGTGCAGAGACACTACAGAAGCGCAAGTATCTTTCTTCAGCAACTTGTAAATCCTTTGAATTCCAACGGGGATGATACAAATCCAATTCTTTCCAGAATGGCCATCGCAGAGAATACATACCCTAACATAACAAATAAAATCTCGATATATACAGGCTATCAATAGAAAGTGATAATTTTTTTCAAAAGTCAAACAAACCTGATTAAATCCAGATGGATTAGAATAAACAGCAACTGTATCCAAGATGTCTTGAAGTTGTTCAAACTTGGAGAGATCACGAGGAAGAGACTTCACCAATTGACTATGAGTGGCATCACCAATGGATAACTTATAAATTAGTTCTCTTTTCAAACATTCAGCAGTAGTTAGCCCACTAAGACGTCGTTCTTTTACTATTTGAATAATAAGAGTCAGCATCTCCTGGACTAAAACAGGTTCATATCTGAAAATAACAAAGCATTCATTATTAAACAAGGTAGAGAAGTAAATTATGCAATAGCATGGGAACAAGACAAAAAGAAAAATCTTGCATTAAAATGAAACAAATCAGCAGATGTCCCTGTTTCCAAAAGGAAAGTAAAATTTGACATTCAGCGACAGGTAAACATAGTCAGGTGAGATGGACACTAGTAATTGTGAAAGTTTTAATATAGTATCGATTATGCATAAAAGATCAAAATATTGATGAGAAAACATGGAAAGAGTGGTACACGAGTATAGCAAATACAAATAAAATATTATTTTCACTTACATAAAATCTTAAGATGATGATCGTTTAATCCTAATCAGATAGATTGATAGAAGGAAACGAGCAAAACTTTTAAAATTTGTTAGATCAGGAGTCTAATCCTTGCTTTTCTCATTCTTCAAAATTAAAATTAAATTTCAACACAAGATAAAGTGGGCTTGTGAATTGTCCATACTTCAAAACCCTCAAGGCTCTCGCACTAAGGGGAATGCTATAGTTATAATGGGACTCCAACTAACAACTTGAGTTTTAAAGAGAGCAAGCCCTTCAACATTTTAAACAATAAAACCAGGAGAAAAAGGCAGATAATTGAATTGGTTGTCATTGTAATTTTGTAAATGGAGCCACTAGATTTAGTTACTCATTCATGTATATTTGCAACAATATTCCAATAAAAAATTAGACTATATAAATTCAAGAGTCACAAGAATATGGAGTTCCCTTGAGTTAACCATTTTAAATGACTACGTCTCACAGAGGATTACAAGATTAATAAAATACAGTAAGAACTAGAGGGCCAAAACATTCCAACAAGTAACCATTTGCAATGTATTAAGTGTACAAACCATATAAATAATAACAAGACCAATAATACATTGTATCTATTTAAGTAATTTATTAATTTTCAAAGTCTTTTTTTTTGCATACATTTCTATAGGTTATATTAATTTATGATCATATTTTTTTAATGTTGTAGATATTGTACTCATGAATGGCCAAGTGAATATTCACATAGACTTCCTCCACATCAAGATGTGGAACTTACCCTTGAAAGAAATAAATGCTTTAAAAGGTACTTTGTTGATGTGGATGTAAAGAGACAAATGAATTTGGAGTTTGCAAATTTTTTTTCTAGGTTTTGATGATGTTGACACTTTAAGTGATAGAGGTAAAATGGATGCAAAACCTTGGTGGCTAGTTCATGGCACTCATGCACAAACACTTCAAAAGATTACCCTTAAGCTACTTGGGCAGCCATGTTCATCTTTCTGTTGTGCAAGAAATTGGAGCACATACTCTTTCATACATTCTTTGAAAAGAAATAAGATGACACCTCATAGGGCAGAGGATCTAGTATTTGTTCACAACAATCTTCACCTCCTTTCAAGAAATTCCCCACAATACAATCAAGAGGAAACTAAAATGTGGGACATTGTAGGAGATGAATTTGGTTCACTTGATGACAATGGAATTTTTGAAGTTGCTAATTTATCTCTTGATGAACCGAAGTTAGAAGTTGTGTTTTTCAATGATGATGACCAAGAAGGAAGGAGAAGGGCCCAAATAGATTAATATTAACAAGTTTTTTGGATTTTTCTTTTCAAAGATGGTTTCTCATAGTATTTTGTTTTTGTGAGACTTTTTATTATGATGGTTTCTCCTAGATTCATTGTGGAATATGATGGCTCTTAGTACCTTTGTGAGCTTTATTATCATGAAAATTATAAAGCTTAACTTGTTTTAAGATAAATATGTAAATCATAATTATCAATTTAAATTTTGGTCATGTTGGTCATCTTTTATATGTGTGTGTGTGTGTGTCTTGTGTCGTTGTGTCCTATTATTTAGATTTTAGCCGTGTCCCCATGTTTGTGTCATGTTCCATGTCCGTGTCTGAGTCTGTGCTTCATAGCTAGCACTCCAAAATAGCACTAGGGAATGACAGGGTACACTTCGCTACACTACCCGCAATCTCAATGCTATTGTGCATGATTGACAACTATGCATAAAACAAGTTGTTCCAAGATCAATAGACCCCAGTTTTCCCCCCAAACAAAATGCTAACAAGTCTGCACCACAATATGACAGTAGGATCATCAGAAATGTAGAAAAGCATCCTGGGACTATAAATTAAATCAACTTTTCACAAAGGAGGGCATTTATATAAAATGATTGTACTTTAGATGAGTTCAACTGGATGTGGTAAATAAAGGCATCCCATCCTATACAGTGGTAATCTTAAAGTCATGAGAGCATTTGCAAATTCAGAGTTATAAATAAAAAACCTATAAATAAGACAAACTGAAGAGGCTGATGAAGGACCACAACAAACAATGGTCAATCCAGAATTATATTGTTCAAGACTAGCTGAGTGAAAAACACTCAAGCAATTGACCCATATATTCAAATACTTTAGCTTTAACTTGGTATCAAAGTGGGTGCAATCCTGCTCTATTTGCCGAGTCTCGCTTACCAGCAACTGCTGCCAACAACTTTTTTTGACGACCTCAGACAGGTGGATCTTGTTGATCATGAAGTGGTTTCAAGTGCTAAAACTAGTTGTCAGAAAACCATTGTGCCATCTCCATCATGTTCGTTGGCACCTCCTTCACTCATTCCAAGGCTAAGATGGTTCTTTTATTGTGGTTTCAGGTCTTCACTTACAGACCTCTTTGTGACGGTAATGTCACTGTTTTGAGTTTTTCTGTTTTAAGATGGCATCTACAGATTCCTCTACAGCCTCTTCTTCTACAGACACCATTCTTTTTTTCAAAAACCGAAGAGATAGTGCAAGAATTGCCCTCAATGTTCTTATAGTAACAGGATAGGCCATACTCAAGTATCCTATCACTCCCTACATGACTTCCTTAAGAAAACAACAAATGTTTCCAAGTCAAGAAAGTGTGAACATCTGTCTTCTCAAGCTGTGTATTTAAGAATATTTTCAGTTGAAATCCAATAACCAAACCCAATCATCTTCAACACCCAGTGTTTCAAACGCTTGTATTTCTCAATTATTGGACAATTGAAGTTCATGTGTAATTGATTCAGGTGCTTATGTCCACACTTTTGGTAATGCCTCTTTATTTACCTTTATGTTTTTCCCCAAAATTTCCTCATCTTACAACCTTAGTAGATGGTTCTAAGGTTGCACCCAAAGAGTTGGTCAAATTTCATGGTCTCCTTCCTTACATTTGGAGTCTGTTATTTTTTTCCTAATTGTCCTTTCAATCCAATTTCTCTAAGTCAGTTAACCAAATCATCAAATATTTCAATAACATTCTACACTTATTCTTGTGATATAGGAATGTGGTACAGATAGACTAATTAACATAGGACATGAATCAAGAGGACTTCACTATTTGGAAACAAGTTCTTTTGTGTCATGTGTTGCTGATCCATCTCCCAAGCTTCTTAATGGTCACTTGTGTCACCCAAACTTGTCAAAGTTAAAGAAAATGGTTCCTGGTCTTTGTAAATTACAAATGTTAGAATGTGAATCATGTTAATTAGGTAAATATATTAGGTCTTCTTTTCAAAAACAAACTGACCCAAGTGTAACTCTCCTTTTTCTATCATTCATTTAGATATTTGAGGTCCAAGTTGTGTTACGTCTTTTGAATTTAGATATTTTGTCACATTCATTGATGAATACTCTTGATGTATATGGGTATATTTGATGAAAGATAGATTTGAATTTTTGCCTATTTTTATATCTTTCTTCAATGAAATTAAGAACCAATTTAGCAAAATAAATAAAATTCTTCAAAGTAACAATGCCAAAGAATATTTTTCTTCTATCCTTCTTTTCTTTCCTATCCTCACATGGCATCTTACATCAATCCACTTGTCCCCATACACCACAACAAATTGGAATAGCAGAAAGGAAAAATAGACATTTAGTTGAGACTACACAGACCTTAATACTTAATGCAAATGTGCCTACTTTCTAATAAATAGAATGTCTTCTTCCAAACTTGAAAATAAGATTCCTTGATCCATTATCTATCCAAATTGACCCTTATATCATGTCTCCTCATGTCTTCGGGTGTATTTGTTTTGTCCATGATATTTCTCCAAGATTGAATAAGCTCTCTAAAAGAGCCAATCAAGTGAGTGTTTCTTGGCTACTCACGTATTTAGTAAAGGTATCAATGTTCTTCACCAAATAGTAGATGATACTATATGTCTGCAGATGTTACCTTCTTTGAAGAAACACTTTTCTTCTATTCCTCCATTCAAGAGTCTATACAACAAGTCTTACCTATTCCAACTGTTGGCCCTCTGCAGTTTTCTCATCTTGAGGCCCCAAACAAAGAGATTCAAAACCACTCTCCAACTAACAGCCCATCTCCTCTCATTACCCATCAACACAGAACTGATGAATTACAAGACAAGCCCCCTAATTCATTTTTTCCTCATCAGCTTCCTCTATGAAGAATCCTTCTCCATTATCATCAATTAAAAACTTAGGTTGACTCATTGCTCTTAGAAAAGGTATTTGATTTCCTCAAAATCCTCATCCTATTTATAATTTTTTTAGTTATCATCATTTATCTCCCCATTTGTTTCTTTCTTGTTTCCTCTATATCTTCCATTACTATTCCCAAAAACATTTATGAAGCATTTGATCATCCTAGACGACCCCAACCCACAATTGTTGAAATGCAACCTCTTGAACATAATGATACATGGGAGTTAATTCTTCTTCCTATTGGGAAGATGGTTGCTTGCAAATGGGTGTATGTTATTAAAGTTGGTCCTAATGGTGAGATTCATCATCTTAAGATTCGATGGTTGGTTGTAGATGGGTATGTGCTCTTTAGGCCAAACCAGACTTCAAGAGGCTTTCCTCAAGTTTTAATAGCTCTTGTTTTTGCTGACCTCTGTGTTCACCATATTCACAACCAAGCTAACCTTGCTCCTAAGGTTTTTGGGAAAGCTCAGAAATCTTTTGCAATGACCATGGTCCAACAAGTATTGCAGCTGGCTCATCATGCTTCCAACAGTGGGATCCAAGAGAAGACTATTTTCAACTCCTATTCCATAGGAGGAATTTTTTTCCAACTAGAGGACAAGGTTGATTTTGAGGGTGGCATTGCTAGGATATAGAATAAAGGGGATTAGAGTAGTTACTAATTAGAGAGATATCATTGACCAAGCCAATCATATCTATAAATAGGAGGATACTAATGTAAAGAGAAGGCATTCAAATTAGTAAACTTTTGTGGGAATAGAGCAGTGGCTCTATTGTAAAAGGGGAAACCCTTTAGAGGAGAGAGTTTTCTCCTATTTCTTGTTCCTTTCATCCTATTCAATAAAATTTCTTTTATTTCCCATTCCCAATTCTTGGTTCCTAACAAACCCCTTAAGTTGGTTGCTCATAGGAGTCTGGTATAGCTTGTAAACTTTGTTGATCTCTCTATGGGCTTAAACAATTTAGCTTGGTTTGAACAATTTAGCCATATTGTGCAAAATTTAGGGATGAAACGCAATGAAGCAAATCACTCAATGTTTTATTGTCATAATTCCCCTAGAAAGTGTTTACCTAATTGTCTATGTTGATGATAGAGTCATTATAGGAAATGATGCTATTAAAATTTCACAACTAAAACAACATTTATTCATTCACTTTCAAACCAAGTATCTTGGTTGCCTAAAATACTTCCTTGGTATAGAGGTGGCTCAATCCAAGAAAGGCATAGTTATTTTGCAGAAGAATATGCTCTAGATATTCTAGAGGAAACAAGCATGACTGATTATAGGCCTATTGATAGTATTATGAATCTAAACCAAAAGTCGATGGGCAGAACAAGGTGAACCGTGTTCAGATCCAGAGAGATATAGAAGATTGTTAGGGAAATTCATTTATCTCAGAATTACAAGACCTAATATTTCCTTTGCAGTTGGGGTTGTTGCTCAATTCATGCAAGCTTCACATATGGATTAATGGAATGTTGTGATTTGCATTCTCAAGAATATTAAAAAGGCTCCAAGACAAGGATTGTTATATTAAGATAAGGGAAATACCCAAATCTCTAGTGTTGTTATGCTGATTGGGTAGAATGCCCCATAGACAGACAATCTACTACTGGATATTGTAAATCCATTGTGGGTTATTATCTCTTGGAAGAGCAAGAAACAAAATGTTGTTACTCAATCTAGTATAGAAGTAGAATATATAGCTATGGCTATAGCCACTTGTGAACTAGTGTGAATTAAGCAATTTCTTCAAGAGTTGAAGTTGTGTGAAATTCAATAGATGAAGTTTTATTGTGACAACCAGGCAGCTTTTAATATTGTCTCTAACCTAGTGTTCCATGAAAGAACTAAGCATAAAGAGATTGACTGCCTTTTTGTTCAAGAAAAGTTGTTCAAGGAGATTAGTACTAAATTTATTAACTCTAATGATTAATTGCAGATATTTTGACTAGTCTTTGAAGGACCTTGAATTCATTTTATACGTTCCAAGTTTGGTGCATATAGTTTATATACTCCAGCTTGAAGGAGAGTGTTAGAATAGTTGTTATATTACCTGTTGTACAGCTTTTTCAAGCTGACTTTTGTTATATCTATCTATGTTAGGTGTCATAGTCTGTAGCTTGTATTGTACTTCTGTTCCAGACCTGTATTTTCTTTTTATATATATATATAAGACCAGCTGAATGAAAAACACTCAAACTTTTGACCCATATATTCAAATATTTCAGCTTTAACTATAACAAATATACATAAAAAGTTTGCTTTGTTGCGGGAGAGAACATACTCGCTAGACCGCTCAAGATTTAGACATAAGTAATTTGACAACCCAAAACGCTCCAGAATTCTACTGACAAATAGATCTTCTGGAGCTAGTGCAGCACAACACTGAAGAAGAAATAGATCTAGCTCCAAACCTTGTTCAGACCTGTCGAAAGAAAGAACTGATATAGTATAATGTAATGGATTATTGAGATTTGAGCATAGAGAAATATCTCTTAACACAAATGAGTTTCAGTCCTCAGATACAGTGTATAGTAATACAAAATTAACTTACCATCGAACTGATCTATACAATTCACAAGATAGTAAAGCAGCATCTCCATTTTTACGCCACATTCCAGCATGGACTTCAGCACAGAAGACCCTAATCCGCAATGGATGCTCCATTATATAGGCAGAGAAACCATATGGATGACTTCCTTGTAAAGCTTGTTCAAGGATGTCATTGTAGCTAGTTGACAAGGAATTAGCAGAAGAAACACGAGTCACATCGGACGCTTCAGATTCACAAAAATATCTTTTCATTCCCTTCTGTAACAGCATGGAAAGCAATCTATGTAATGGAATGTGTACAGATATATCTTGAGAACTAACATCATAGACTATCTGTGGCCAATCAGGCAATGATAAAAAACGTGGACCATCTGATTCCATGGGGAAATCTTCTTCCATGGCACTATCATCAAAGGTGGGACGAATACAGGTATTTTCTGAAGCAATTTCACTATTTTCAGAAAACTGCTTACCATGATCTTCACTTGAACTTGCAAGCCTACCAAATGTATATTTACCCCTTCCTAACTTAGATATCGTTCTCTTAAATTTTGAAAAATTGTCATCACAGACAGTACCACTATTTGGAGATAGTGCATTAGGAATTACACCGGGGGTATTCTCAACTCTCAACCAATTCTCAATAGCCCTTAAACACTCATATATCAACCAAGTGACAGAACGTGGAAGAGGCAGCTGAGAAGAGGCATCGGCTTTTATCTTATGAAACTTTGGAGAAGCAAAGGCACTATTCCTACAGGTTACATTACATGCAGAGCTTTCCTCAGATCTCCGTCCTACCTTTGCATGCCTTAGATTATCTACGTCATCTGAATCATTCTTATTAGAGCTCCAAACAATTTCACCATCCATTTCTTCTTTGCTAACATCAGAAAATGCCCCATCCACTAATAGAGAGTGAATATTGGTAATAGAATGCCCTAAAATAAAAGGCCAATGAACATTCTCATTTTCATCTTCTATATGTTGACTTGTTTCTCTCTTTTGAGGGTTCATCCCTTGTACAAAGGACAGAAGTCTCATCCATGTTCTTGAGATATCTTGCTGGTCATTGGTTACATATTTGGGCACTACCACATGGCTCATAACAAATCGAATATCTTCAACAACACGTATTGTTGTCTCAAATAAACCTACCCACCTGGAAACCTACAAAAGGGTCCTACATTTCTTTAATGAAACATCATGAAAGAAGATTAAAAACATAATAATGAGAAGTATAGCTACATTTCATTAATATAAAATTTTTAACCAACTTCACAACTAGAACAATTTAAAATTATATAAAAGGATAAGAACCAAACATAAACTCATTATTCTGGCACATTTGATGTCATATCTCCCAAAATGTAACAACTCGTTACCTGTAAGCGTCCACCTTCAGAACAAGAAATGAAAATATTTTCTAAGCATCCCAAAAGCATGGTTAGTAGGTTGATTTCCTTCACAAGACGAGGGGTAAGAGTGGGCACTGTAAGTATCTGCACAGAGAACGTTGATAGTAGTGGGTACTTCTTTAGAGGATCGTCACTGTTGTCTTTTGTGGCCTCATTTATGACAGTTGGATAGTAAGTGAGAAAAGCTTTAGCAAAATCATACTTAAAATTTGGTTCTCCTAGCAACTTCAGGAGTAGCTCATGGAGTTTCTTTACAACAACCTCAGCTAAAAACCTCTCAGCTCCAACCAGCATGTTAATTAAACCATTAGAAGAAAACAACAACCTAGCAACAAAACTGAGCAAACTCTCACTATGCTTGCAAAATTCTAGAAGCATATCAACCACAGCATAAGTTAGTTCATTTGCATGCTTTCTTTCAGTAACTGATTCACTTGCCAATGTTAGCTTGACTTTCCAATAATTGAAAAGAGAACCAAGCACAGGAGCAACAGAGTTTGCATATTCCTCTGGAAGTGGTTGTATCTGCTCAGCACCCTTATGCATCGAGCAGAACCCCTCACGCTTCCATGCCGTCACATCCCCACAATCACAGCAACCACCACTCGTGTATATAACAGAGTAATCATGGCCCTTGTGATCTCCATGCTCAAAACAAGGAACACAGATTGCACACGTTGAGTCGTGCTCACATGTCCTACACCTGTAAGCAATATCACTGTTGCCCCAAACAGCCCCACAGACACCCCTCTGCCCAACAGACATCTTGGAAAGCCTTCTCAGGGCACCACCCGGGTCACCCTCAAACATCAACCACTGCAACCACACCATACTCTCGTAAAACCTCTTCTTCATGATCACAACCATCGACGTCTTCTTAGAAGACACTTTAGATGCTTGCCATGCATCTGCCACTTCTGCATCAGTAGGCAATATCACAGACACCAGCTCAGGTATCAACGACCTCTTCTCCTTAACAAAAGCAACCAAACCAGGCTGGTCGAGCTGCTCCTCAGGAACACCAAACTGGGCAAGCCTCTGCAAACCGAGCCAAAACCACATATCAAACACACAATTCAACATCAAAAAATATTCAAACCCTAAATTTAAAAACTTAACAATCTGCATCCGTAAACAAAAAAACATATTCAATCCAAACAACGGAAACAATTCAAAACAGTAAAGCCAACCAATAAACCAATCCAAACAATTCCTCCATCAAATGCAAAGCAAATCAAACATTGATCAAGCCAGGAAGAGTGTGAATTTCGATGAAAATCGGGGAAAACGCGATTGTTACCCGAACGACTCGATCGCGAGGCTTGAGCGGTTGGGAATCGGAGGGTGAATCGATTTCCATGTTATCGGCCATGACGGAGCGCCAAAACCGAACGAGGCAACAGCACAAGGAGCGAGGATCGAACCCTGAACCTTCACTCCCCAGGTTTGATTCTTTACAGTTTTGTGATTCCGCGACGAAAGGAGAACGCAACGGAGAGAAGAACGCAGCGACGAAACGCGCCGTTGAAAACCCTAATTGGATTTCTGGAAAGCCCCAAATTGTGCTGTTAAATTCGATCCCATAGGGAACGGTTGCGATGATGATGCTGTATGGCAGCTACTACACTCTCAACACTCTTTTTTCGAAAAAAAAAATACTCCTCTAGATTTCTTGAGTAGGAGAGAGTGAAGTTGGAGGATCCACGTAAAACTCCTTTTTAATTACTGGATTTTTCAATAAAAGAATAAAAATACAATAAAATTGGGACCCACGTGTTTTGTGGGTTCCACAACTTTACTGTGTCTTTCTCTCTTAACAGAGAAATCCGGTATTGAAAAGCAGCTTAGTCCAGGGTGCTTCTTCGTATCACTCATTCATTCTCTTATTTATTATTTATTAATTAATGAAGAAAGATGAAATGATATTAATATAATTATAACATTTTTTAAAAAATTTATGATTAAATTAAAGTTTTATGTTAAATA